>JASXSY010002359.1:0-86234 GCA_034509805.1 Sipha maydis | reverse complement strand
AGTCGCGTTCCGAACGTCATTCGACACACACGCGTATATCTTCCTATATTTTATTCAACTAACACGTCAAATATAAATATTATTTTTCATTTTTACATGGTTAACGTTTTACAACGGAAAAAAATAACTCTTAAAGTTACTAAATATTCTAAAGAAAATTCATCTTAAATACTAGTGTAAATAAAAAAAAATAACTAATCAATATAATTAACCAGATAATTAACCAGATAATTAATATAACGTTAAAGTGACCAAGACCAACGGGACGCCCCCTTTCAGCCGGCGACCAAGTATCGACGACCAGCCAACGCGCCTTATCTTCTTCAGATAACGTTAACCGTAATATTATAATAAACTTCAAAAGCCCATCCACTCCCAAAAAAAATAAAAACAATCAAACAACTCATTCCGATTTAAATAATCTTTTAAGCAACTCGCACGTGAATCGCATACAGAGCGTGCCAAATGACGTTTTCAATTTTTTCGAAGAAATTAATGAAGAAGGATTTGTAACTCCAAAATCAAAAAACACCTCTAAACGTAATCATTCGTCTTCCAATTCTCCGGACGCCAAGAAAATGTTCATTACAGTTAACAGATTTGCCCCACTTACAACAAGTAATAGCCAAAATGAACACAATTTCGACGAAAACGAAAATGACGCACAAATAAATTACATAAACATTGAAGCCTCTGATGAAACACAAAATATCAAACAAAAACTTCCCCCTCCAATTATTGTCAATGGTGTATTAGATTTTGCTGGTTTCGAAACAAGTTAATCGATTTAATCGGGCCAGAAAATTTCACATTCAAATCGTCTACCAACAATTTAAAAATCCAAACTAACAAACCTGAATTTTATCGCGAAACAATTCGTTACCTAAAAGAAAAAATGCACAATTCCATACTTACCAATCACAGGATGACAAAGCATATCGAATAGTTATCCGTAACCTTCACCCGACCACACCAACAGTGAAGATCGGAATAGCTATTGAAGAAATTGGATTTTCGGTACGCCAAGTAACAAATGTTCTTCATAAAACAACGAAAATCAATCTTCCTATATTTTTTTTCGACCTTGAACCAGTGAAATGAATACTGATATCTTCAGTGTAACTTTACTTCTTCACACTAAAGTAAAAATAGAAGAACCACACAAACGAACAGACATAAACCAATGCAAGAACTGCCAAGACTATGGCCACTCAAAAAAATATTGCTCCTACACACTAAAATGTGTCCGTTGCGGCGAAGAACATCTGTCGACTAAGGACCATAAAACGAATAAACTTAATGTATTAATTCGGCGTATTTCGCCGGTCGTATCACTGTTAATTTTAGCAATGAATGATGGTAAAAGGAGGTAGAGACAGTGGACTGCATGGTACGGAATGAGTTTTGAACACAGGTAAATGTTTCGTTATTAACTACAAGAAATTAAATGACATAATATATTATATTGATATATGTTTGCATAAAAATAACTTACTTTAGGGTTAGTAATAAACACGGACGATAAACGATGTAGCCGACAGTAAAGGCCACGGAAATAATAATAAATGAATAAAAGGAATAAATAATTAGAAATAATAATAAATTGCGACCTGACTCTCCTGGAATGATTGACGTCGACTGGAGGCGGTTGAAGTTGGCTGGTGCCACAGATAGTGGATGACGAAGATCCGATATTTGCCGGACGGCTGAGTGTGATGTACACGCAAACACGTGGTTGTTGATGTGTACACAACACAAAAAAACAACAAGTAGTCGGTTCAGGTTGAACGTGACGGAAGCACGGGTAGCTCTGTTCGCAACCACGTGTAATGATTGACCAGACAACAGCAAAAGAAAGGACGCCGAAGTACGCTGATGCACAAAAATACAAAAAATTATGATTGGGTACACCGAGCTGTGCATGTGTCGCGACGGACGACAACTCGACAGCCACCAGAAAACTACAGACCGAAAGGCGCGATGACATGAGTAATCATCAGTCATTTTACGACAAGAAAAACCGGTTGACAACTCGGCGGCGCGCTGTCTCATTTGCGCGTACGCGCAAAAGGCTGCCACTGCACGGTCTAGTCTGTTCCCAACAACATCTATACAAGCCTACTTAAAATAAAAATAGTAACTATACAAATAAAAAAACTATAAACAATTTTAATAATGATAATGTTAAAAATACCGATTGTGAAGCCACCCAACAGCCCACTACCAACACGTTCAAACCCCAAAGATCCAACTATACATACGCACAGGCTACCTCCCTAATAACTCATCCAAAATATCAAATAATTCTATAAATGAAAATGCACTTTTTAACTTTCTCAATGAGTTTAAATCACTCATAAACCCACTACTATCTTTACTCACCATAGTTCTTAATAGTCTATTAAGTTAAAATGTTAAATAACTCATTTACTTCTCACTCTGTAGCCATCCTTATGTGGAACGCCAATGGATTAACAAATCATAGAAACGAACTTATATTAACACTAAATGAAAAAAGAATAAACTTAGCCTTTATCTCCGAAATACATTTTACTTCAAATACTAAATTTTCAATACCTGGTTATAATATAATCACCTCAAACCATCCAGACAACACCTCCCACGCTGATGCCGCAATTATTAAACAATCCTCACTTCTATATACCACATTTCCTAGTATACACAGAAAACTACCTGCAAGCTGCCATTTTGTCAATTAAATTAAATCAATTTCCAATTACTATTGCTGCAACATACTCAAACACAACAGTACGAAAACTTTTTAATTATTTAGGTCACTATTTTATAGTCGGTAGTGACCTAAATGCCAAAAACCAATTCTGGGGCTGCCACACGTCTTTTAAAGGACGTACTTTATTCCAAATAGTTAACCGAAAAAATTATACCATATTAGCTCCCCCGATCCAACTTACTGGCCAACGTCTATAAATAAACGCCCAGATATCTTAGACATATTTGAAGTAAATATCCCTACGAGCTTACAAAATGTCATCCGACGTGTCTACGCATGTAGCTAATTTTTAAACAGCCGCTTGAAGCACAACGAATGTCTGCTCCGCCAATTATTTAATTACTAATAAACATACTTTTCAACACGAAAAGCTGGGAAATCTTGTGGATAGGTATAAACTTAAACTTTTGTTTAAACTCTTAAACAAATTGTTAATTCCTACTTGTATTCCTTCAATTCCTACATCCATTGAAATTTTTAATTACAACTTTTTTTTTTATATATATTTATTAGGTATATGCATCTGTAAAGTTGAGCACAATAAGCACATGTGAGTAGTGTACATAAAAAAAAAAAATAAAATAAAAATAAAACAGACGAGAAAGACGTGATTAAAGGAGCCACTCATTAGAAACACTTTATCTGTTGAAAAAACATCGTTATATTATTTATTTAATTTTTTTTTTTTCGCTTATTTAATTTATATTATTATTATTAAATTAAGAAGGTCACGACACCATGTTCTTTTCAACCTGCGTTGGGGATTCCCTGGAAGGGTTGGGATATAGAGACCTTTTACGAGTGATTTGAAAGTTTCTGGTGAAATCTATTGTAGAAAGTTTTGGGTCATTAAGTCATTAAGTGATTATTGAGTATGACGTGTGAAGATAATCGTTTAAGGATGAGTTTTTCGCATATTTTAGAGAAAAAGGGCAGAAGGCTGATTGGTCTAAATGAGGCATGGTCATCAGATGGCTTGCCGGGTTTGTTGAATATAATAATATGGGAAAATTTCCATAACATTGGAAAGTAGGAAAGAGTTTGGGTGGTTCGGTGATTAAAAGTGGAGAGCCAGATATATTTAAAAGAACTGACGAGTGATCAGAGTTGAGATCTAAAATATTGTTAGTAAGACAATAAATGTTACTAGGGATTTTTGAAACGAACATAACAAGAATGTCTGATTTTTTAAATTGAGAGGTTGGCCAATATGTTGGTCCGGGAGGTGAGAGGATTTTGTAATTTTTTGCATTAATAAAATTGTACAATAGACTACCACGTGGGTTAATTGCTCGACAACCCCAGGATTGGTGCTTAGCGTTGTAGTCGCCTCCTATAATGAAATTATTACAGGTGTTGTTTATTGTTTCGAAGTAGTTAGACAAATTATTTAAAGTTAAGTTATGCTTAGGGGGGGGAGTAGATTGCTGCTATAACTACTGGGATTTTATTGAGTTGAATCGAGACGGCACATGATTGCAAGAAGTCTTGAGAATAACAAAGGAGTGGTTGGAATCGAAGTTTGGATTTTATAAGTATTGCTATTCCTCCGTGGGCTGTGCCATCTGGATGGTTGTTTGTAAGAAGAATGTACCCGGGAATTGAAATTTTTGAATATAGTGTAAAGTAGGTTTCGGTGATTAAGGCTATGTCTATTCGTCGGTTGTATAAAACGTGTTGTAGTTCCGTGACGTGATTTTTAAGAACATTGGCATTAAAAAGTAAGATTAGAAGGGATTTCTTGGTTTGCGAATTATTCATTTTTTATTTTCGAGTAGGGATGAAATTACTTGCGTAAGGAGAGCTATTAACGGGTTAATAAAAGTCTTAAAATCATTCATAAAATTAATTAAGACGTTATTAATATCTGATGAAGTTGATGGGTGAATATTGTCATGATTTTGTTGATTTCGGGTGGCTTGTGCAAATGATTTTGGCATTAGATTATTATTTTCTACTTTAGAAGAAGTGGGAGGTAATAGGTGGCTTATTTTTACATTATCAGTATTAACGACTGGATTTATATTAAAATTGTCATGTAAAAATTTATTTTTTGAACTGGGTTTTTTCCTACGTTGTAACTCTTTGAAGACGGTGCATCCCCTGTAGTTGGCGGGGTGATCTCCGGCACAAAAAGCGCATTTGGATGGCAGATCACGTGGTTTGGGGCAGTCCGAAGAGGAGTGTAGAGCACCGCAGCGAACGAAACGGGCAGAGTAGCCGCAGAAGGCTCGGGTATGGCCATAATCCTGGCAGTTTAGGCATTGTGGAATTGTGCGATGTTTGTATGGTTCTTCAACCTTAATTTTTACGTATAAAAGTGAAGTTAATTTGAATATTTCTGTAGATTTTTCAGATTGTGGCAGGTCTACGATTATTATCATCGGGGCCCCAAAATCCTAGTTGCATCCCTAAACCTATTCCTTCCACCATCCGTTGGGATCCGGGTTGTTTTGTTGAACCTGTACATGGTTCTAATGCCGCGCTCGACGTCGTATGTCATATCTACCAGGGGCGTAGCCAGGGGGGTGTTACAGGTGTAGTAACACCCCCCTTCCAGCTGAAGTATACTTATGTCTTATAAAGATAAAGATGCATCATTAACCGATTATTTATCAATACGAAAAACAATAATTATTACGATAACAATAATGTAAAGCAATAAAGAAGGCATTAATTATAATTTTAAACAGTTTTTTTTTTTTTATTAATTATTATAATATAGAGATAAAAAATTTTAAATTTTAATAAAAAATGTTCTCATAAACCATTATCTATTCACTTGTAAGCGTTTTTACAAAATTATAGGTAAAGGTATTAGTTTTATCAGTATAATTTTGTCAATTAATTTTAAATAACACCTCCCCTTTGAAATTCCTAGCTACGCGCCTGATATCTATGCCTCTACGCGAAATAATTAACAGCATTCTTGGCACATTACCGGAGATTTATTCAAAACGGTATGGAACAGATACACACGGCTCAGGTACTCTATGTCTTACGAGACCATCTTTAAATAGTGAGCTCGTGACCTAATGTCTCTCCCCCGCCGTGGTCAACATAGACTCTATGCCGCACGGTATTCGAAGTCGAGGACGAGAACGCCTCGCTTGCAAACATTTCAACACGTTCCAGATTACGGAGAATTCGAACGAGACAATTTATTCCGCATACCTTAGTGCAGGGTGGTCCTACCCACGAACCGCGGGCCACATGCGGCTCTTGAAACCTTTTTTTTTTTTTAACCAACTTCAAAGGAAATTTCTATTAAAAACAATGAATTATTATACTATAACAAAATCGTCATATGATCGTATACTTTTTATATTTCATATTATAAAACGTAGGTATACGTGCATTAAGTAACGTCCAAGATTATGGTTGAATTCAGCTCACTATTTTTAAGCACAAATGTAGGTAGCGTGTTTCTATAGCAGCCACAGTGAATCCGAATTTTTATAATGGGATATCGTCGAAGTAGGTTACATCGCCACCTTTATTAAGTCTTTATTAGGCAACGATTATTGATTGCAGGTTTTACTAGATCGTAATATTTTACTTTTTTTTTTTTTGTGGTCCCAGTGTTTTAATAAAAGTGTGTAAATTGGCCCGCCAACTACAAAATATTGGAGCACCCTGAACTAGTGTAAATAATTATACCCAACGATAGTGGCGTTGATGAACGCTAATAATTCTGTATGCCAAGTCAATCAATGAACACGAAATAAATAATACTATTGGAAAAATTACTAATTAGCAATCAACTTTATTAAATGTATCTATTCTAAAAAGTACGCTTTGTGGCAAGTGGTGATCTTACAAGCAACCTAGTTAATTTTCTACCTCGCTTTACATCAATGCTAATAGTCATGAACCATAGGCGTGAGCAGAGTTCCTAATCAGGTGCATCAATTAGGAACACTATCGGCAAATTTTAAACGTATAATCGTATCAAGGTTTATACATAATTTATTAACCTTGTTATTATATCGCGAACACGCAGAAAAACAAAACAACTTTTGTCGTCTGCCAATAAACATAAATATATATATATATGTACGTCTTTAAAAAAGTCTGGCATCTCAGAAAAGGCAAATACAGCCTAAGCTTTATGTGCTGCAGCCGTGCGCACAGTGGCGTATTCTCAAATTTTTCTTGGGAAGGGGTCCTATTGTCCTTCTGTGCGATAGTTTATACTTTAAAGATACGAATACCTATCGCATTTTATTTCTAGTCGTAACTTGGAAACCATAGTCAGAATAACATAACATAGGTACTAATTATGTACTATACTTAGTGGCGTATTTTCGGATTTTTTTTTTTTTAGGGGGTGTCCTGACTCTTGGAAATATTTTTTCTCCATAAATATTAACATAGTTTCATCACGAATTCATACTTGATTACAATACATATTAATACTTAATATCAGTGCTGATTTTCTTGTATAAAAATGTTAGAATTACTACTTAAAATTTTAATTATAATAAAATTATGACAGAAATCAGTGGCTTAATTGGGGTGTCGCAAGTGTAGCACTTGCAACACCGAACAATTTTCAGGTGTTTCAAAGGTATCGTTGTGCAACACCAAAAAATATTTAGAGAATATCAAAGAATGTTTAAATTGAAGTAATTCAACATAGAAACAACCAGTATTATGGTAAAGAAAATAGAATTTATTAAGAATGATGATTTTCAAAATGGATTTCCGATTTTAACATCAATTATTCGTACATTTCTTACTATACCCACTACAACTGCCAGCTGTGAAAGATCATTTTCATGTCTAAAAAGACTTAAAACTTATCAGAGGACTACAATGGGTTAAGAACGATTAAGTAATCTTGGTAGATTACAAATTGAAAAAAAAAAGGAATATCAATATTGAAGAAACCATTGATGAATTCAACAATAATTCCTCTGTGAATAGCCGAAAATTAAGTTTAAAATAAAAATATTTTAAATTATAACACTAGTTGAATATACTTACTTATTTAATTTTAATGTTTCTTTTTTTGCAACACCAAAATTGTTAACCAAATTACGCCACTGACAGGAATTAAGTATAAACAATTTGACTGAATAAAATAAAACTAACACTTACATTTACTGAGTATTTTCTCATAAAGCTTAATTTATTTTGTAAAAGTACTCATATATCATTTTAGATATAATAAAAGAAAAAAAAAAAACATTTAAATTTTAAAACTTTAACCTCACAATATTAAAGGTATACGTCTTCTTTTTACTGCCAATGGATCTAATACTTGCTTACTTTCAACGCGATATTTCGTCATTCGTCAACAATAATTTGTGACACTTCAGTATTGGGGGGTGGGGGGTTACCACAGGACACCCCTCCATAAATATGCCACTGACGAAACTTATTATTTAACTATGCTGAAGGAACATGTGTTTTTTTTTTTTTGCTCTGGGGGTCCAGTAACCAAGAAGTTTCTGGACCCCTTCTCCGTAAATACTCCACTGCGTGCGCACAAATTGCCTTGAACTTGATAATTTAATCAATAATCTGAAATATATACAGATGAAGTTGTGCAAAAAATAAAAATAAAAAAAAAAATAAACAAATAAATAAAAATAATTGCCTTCCCTGACGATATCAAAATTCGTTTCTACTGAGGAAACCAAAAAAAATAATAAGTATATAGCATTCATTTAGCATACCATAGTGTAGTGATGTGGTGAAGGGATTTTTGAGAGGCCATGGCCTCTCAATGTTTCTCAATAAATGGATGAGTAGCAAATATGAATCTGTATCAAAAATATAAAAATAACTATACAATATACAATATACATAAGCTATAATAATATATGTTAATTATTAAAATCGGGTACATGATACTTGAAGTAGGTACAATGATTCTTCAAATGTTAAGAAACTCCTCAACGCTGGCCTTGATGATGTGTATCTCAAATATAGTTAGTTTCATAAGTATAGAAAGCTTACCGAGCCATTTCTATAATGTATGCTTAATTAATGTAAGTAAGCACTTAATAATGATAGTATAAGTTTTCAACAGCTAAATAATAAGTTGAAAACAAGAGCAAATATATACATTGTTATTTTGATCACAAAATATTACGTTTGTTTCAGATAACACCAATTGTCAACATTATTTTTGTAAGTTGCAATTATTGATTTAATTACCATTTTTATAAAGAACACTAAACCGTTTTGAAAGCAAATAGATTTCAAACAGTCAAGTTTATTACTTGCACATTTTTTAAATTCTAAGAACAAAAAAAATGTTTATACAACTGTATACGTATTTTACATTTATAGGGTATGCTAAAAAAAAAATTGAGTTATAAACAAATTTGAAATATTTATTTTACATGTATAGTTTTAGGTAATTCAATTTCCAGTTTCCATTGCAGATGACTAGCTTTATGACGAAGCCAGGAAGTTTATAATGTCTAAATATATTATTTAATTTTCATACAATAAGAGAAAGTAAAATGTAAATATGTTGTTTGTAGAAAAAAATTCATAATTATAAATATATAAACATTTAACAGTTTTATAAATATTTAATCAACATTTATTAATATAATCCTTAAACATTATTAATAATATAACTCTTAATAACATGTATTTCTTTTAAATCCAAAATCACAATGTATGATTTATATATATACCTATATAATATAATTCATAATGAAAGCACTCAGTATTTTGTTTAGTAAAATTTAAAATTATATTAATATATAATTATGAATTATGTAATAATGCTCATTCTTCCACTTAAATTTTTAATTAAGTAACATATAAAATTACAATCATTATTTAAATAACATAATACATAACAGTGAAAAAAAAAGTAATAAGTTATATTTAAATATTATACATGATCATAAATTAACTAAAATCCAAACAAATCTCTGAAAACAAACTAATAATGCTTTTATCTTTTTTCAAAGTGCCAATTCAATAAAATAGTATCAAAAATTTATAGTCTTCAAATTTGACACTTTCATAAAAATGTAATACTAATATAACTATTATCTAAATAACATTACTCTTAATGATTTCTAAACATTAAAATAAATAGCACCTAATAATTGAGATTTTTCTATTTAACTAAGTCCAAAAAATCATTTGAGCATAAACATTTTTTCGTAACATTCTAGGTAACAAATATATAATGGTAGATACAGACGATTAGTCCAAGATCTCAACTAAACAAATTCGTTCTTTTACACTGTATAGAGCTAAAATTAAAGGTCGATAAAACTGCTAAACAAAACAGTAATTTTAAAAATAATTTTAAAAAATAAACAAAATAATAAAACAATCACAATAAGAACTTTCCACATTCATGAGTTGGGGTTTTGGTGATGATTCCAAATCACCTACAGCAATATCACCATTTTCGAAGACAGGCTGTCACAGACCATTTGGATTGCGGCCTACCAAAAAGCCAATGATTTTCATCATATTCGCAACATAAATAGAGCAACATTGGAAATATCATTTGATTTAGCGCCATCAACAATACGCATTTTAGGAGACACTGGGCTGCAAATGTTATATTTTAATTTTTGTTATTAAGCAAATACAAAGAGAAGCACACAATTTTCACACAGTTTAACAATGTTAGTCATATTTATTATACTAAAATTATAAATAACAATATACCTTAACGATTTGACCAATGATTCCATGATTGTGTTTATTTTGTCAAAATGTGGACGGTTTTCTGGCTGATATTGCCAGCACTGTAACATGAGATGATAGATCTCTTCAGGTGTACCCTCAGGGGCTGGCATTCTATAGCCTAATAATACAATTAATTATTATAAATGTAATGATATTAAAATGAGTAATGATCATTTTTTTAGAAAAACAGGCCCTATATTCTAAATAATAGCATACTAAAATTATTACCAGAATCTATTTTCTCTCTAGCTTTTGAATTACTAAGACCACTATATGGTGTTCCACCTTTGGCAAATATCTCCCAACACAGTACACCATAACTCCAAACATCACATAGCGTTGTATATTTACCTATAGAAAAAAAAAATTAGAAATATTTTCATTCAACACACCCAATTCTCTAAAATTTAACTTACCAAAATTTAGAGCCTCAGGAGCTGTCCATTTTATTGGAATTTGTTTCATGCCATCTGAAACAATATACTCTTCTTCTTCTCTGGACATGCCAAAATCAGATATCTTCACTATATTGTTATCATCTAATACAAATTAAAATAATTAATTGATTAGTATTGTATACTACATATTGTATTATAAATAGAGCACTTTTTTAATAAATTTTTCATATATACCAATCAAACAATTTCGAGCTGCGAGATCACGATGAATGCAGTTCTTACTCTCTAAGTACATCATACCAGCAGATGCATCACGACACATTGAGACCAATTGGAGAACAGTTAAAGTCTTAGAGTTATTCCTTAAATATGATAATAAAGACCCTCCTATAAACATGAAATACATTGATTAGAACAGTCTTAACATTTGTATACATAAATACCTATTATACACAGTGAAATTTCTACTTTTTGATATCTACCTGCTAAATAATATTTGTATTTTATCAATAGACAATACTATTGTATGGCCAGATAAATTGCATTAAAAGCTTTATTATACATTATTCAAAAATCATTTATTATAATAAGAAGTTTTTTCATTAACTATATTAATATTTTTAAATAGATAAAAATAATTTAAGTTTACAAAAAATAAATAAATAAATGATTCAAAGTTGCGAAAGAAAAAGTATATTTTGAGATTGTAAAATATATATCATATATTATATTATTGCACTAGATTCAAATACATTTACGAAAGTAATAATAGTCAGAAGATTAATAATAATAATCTGTCTAGAACATATTTAAAAAATTGTTTTTAAATATAAAAATAAAGTATACACTAATAAGGTTATATTAAAAAATAGCTGTGCACTTAGATAAAACTAATTTGTCAATCATAAATTAATAAAAACAATATAACTGTATGTAAACTATTATTATCTTTTTATTTATACATAAAACTATGAAATAATTACTAAGATTTAATGTTGTACTTAAAAAAATAAAATTATCATTTTATTTTGGATAAAAACAAAAAATTATGAACTAATAATATTTTATTAAAATTAAAAAAAAGTAAACTGAATAAATAATTTTAATATAAAATTCAACATAAATCTTATATTTTATACTTTAATTTGTTTAAATATTATCATTGTCTGTTATACTATTTTTTTCAAATTAAAAATATATTTTTATCAATGAAGTGGCTTTATTATTATTATTATTATTATTAATTATAAATTCAAAATTATTGAATTGAAAATTTTAATATTATAAATTAAAGAAAATACTTGCCTGCGACTAGTTCCATGACTATCATAATCGGTTGTTTCTGTACACAGATACCAATTAGCTTAACAACATTAGGATGATCATACTGTTTTAGAATACGACCTTCCTGCAGGAATTTTTTTTTGTGCTCATCAGGCACGGTAACTCGACATGTTTTTACTGCAACTTCTTTATTAGTAGATCGCAGTCTTGCTTTATATACATCGCCAAAATTACCCTGGAATTATAAAACATAATAACTTATCTGCAAATAAAAACTGTGTATTTATATATACTCTGCCAATTTTTTCAAGCAGCAACACATCATCATTATTTAATTCCCAGCGTTCTCTGGGTATTGGTTGTCGGAGTATAGCTCCTGAGCGACTAGTAACTGGTAATGCACTCTGGTATTGATATGTGATAAGTTCTTGAATTGTAGGAAATGATGGTCCTTCAAAACGGAACTCACCCTACATTAATTTTTTTTTATTTAAATATTTGTCACAAAATACTTTTATATAATTTTAATTTTGTAAATAAAAGTCTTACATCAGAAGTGGTTTGAACAATAAAATGTTTGTGACCGCCCCAACAAACAGACAATACAGTCTGATTTTCATCGTTTCTAGTAGTTTCCCTCACTAAAAAGTCACCTTCTTTTGTAAGTAGCCTAACAACTTCTTCTCTAGGCAATACTCCGTGGAACCATTCTTCTTCAATTAATGATTTCACAGAAGATCCAATCTAAAGCAATATTACTTATATTGAATTTGTGTGATAAATATGATAAAAGTATATAACTTATTAATTTTCTGTATATAATGTTATTATTATAATTCAATGTGTTACAAATAAATTAAATATTTTACAAACACAACACTCAAGAACACTGGTCTAAGGTTAAAAACTTCTAACTCGTTAACATTCAACTCATCACCAATTGTTTAAATAACAATACCAATAATGTATAAAATAAAATTTTATGAATTTGTATTCACAGCACATTGGTTATTAATAATAACAATAAATACATTACATTGACAAACACATAGAATATTAGTCATTCTTAAATATTTAAGATTTACCTGAACTGATTAAGTGAATCATCAAAATTGTGAATAAAGATTATGTTCAAATAATCAGATATAGTTAAGCTTCAAGTAAATATGTTAATAAAAGCTTACCACACTAGGCAAAGAGTTGTTAGAATTGTTTTCAGCAATTGTTTGGTATGGAACAGGCGTGACTATCGGTCGCATATCAACAATAACCGATCCGTCATTTCCATCTAAACTGTCTGAGTGATAATGATTATTACTATCACTATTTGAACCTACACCTGAACTTGCTGTAGTTGTAGTTATGGCACTATGATTATTTTGCACTGAATTTGTATCCATCGACAGATTACCATTTCCTGAATTTGGAACTGATTTGCGACGAAATGGTTTACGCAATATGTCTACCAAACTAGATGTAACTAGTGTAGTTGCTATAGTCATCATTGATGAAGCTTGACTAACGTTACCTAATGAAGGTCTTTTCAGAGTACCATCAACCTAAAAATTATGTAAGAATAAATAAGAATACTGAATAGATTAAATTATGAAATTCTTATTTTTAAATATAATTTACTTACAGTAATATCAATATCATTAATGTCTAATGATGGAAGATCACAACCAGAAGGTAATTCTTCACAACCTATTTCAAAAAGTGCTTTTTTTATTACATCTAATTGTTTTTGTATTCTATGTTCTTCACTTCTGAGTTCGATCAATTGTAATTCACTGAAATAAAAATTTGTTTTTGTATAAAAACTGTCCTTTTCGCATGAAAAGATTGTTTCTTACTGTTAAATACAACATGAACACTTAAGTGTATAAGTATTAATATATTTCAAGAACGAACAGATATATGGCGAAAGTCCAATTGCCCACGCCATGTTTAAGTCATAAAAATGTTCTAAACCAAGTGGGAATTTTTGTGGGAAAACATACGTATTAAGTATGGTAAACAGAATTTGTCAATCACATATTATTGGTATAGAATTGAAAACATTCATATAGCTGAAAGTTTTTGATATTTTTTTATTTTCAAGATTATAAAGAATAATGAAAAGAAAACTAATAAAAAGTAGTATAATAATGTGAGTAAATAATATACATTGAATTTCAATGCTAATATATTTAATTTTATTAAAAATAAAAGAGAATTCAATATGAATTAATTCAAACCTACCTATTAATTTTCATTAATTTATTCTGTTATGAATATTTTACTATTACAGCTTAAATAATTATATACCTAAGTTCAAACATAAATTAGTAAACATTTTTGTATAACATTTTAAAATGGTATAATTTTTAACATAAAAGTATCTTAACAACGATAAAGATGTTTTGAGTTTTAAATATAAATCTAATAATTTTTTATGTTAGCCTTTAAAATAACAAGCAGGTATGGAATTGTGTAGTCGAAAACTACTTGAAGTAATATTAATAATAAACATCGGACGTAGTCAAAGTAATATAAATATTACGAAACAATATTGTATATGCTCGTAGAACGCAGAAGGATGAGGAAATAGTATATTAACAAATGCAATACAAATCGATACTTTGAGATAACAAATCACAAAGCTATTAATGTTGCCCCCTTGGAGCATGACTTACGTATTATTTTCTGACTTATTATCCATACTGGTTTCCATAGCATCTTGGCATTCTTTCAGTCGGGTTTCGAGTTCAGTCATTTTATTACGCACCCAGTCCATAGTCAGGTTGTCGACTGCTAGCTGGTTGGCTTGTAGATGTCCAGATGTGTCATCCTGTACAAGTGCACCGTCGAATACGATTTCGGCATCATTTCGATCAGTCCTGAAACATAATATGGAATTACATTTTAAGAATCTATCTACGGTTTCCCATGGTTAAAATGAACAATGGTCGCAAACACAAACTTTTTTGTGTAATCATTATACTCTTCACATGGTTGTATGATATCCGTGCACGATTCCATGCGTAAGCCGATCTGTACAAACTCTTCAGAAGCTGGATTCCATTGTACAGCCAATTCAGTTAAAGCATTTTTCCTAAAAGAAAAAACAATAAAACTTTTGTTTTTTTAATAAATACGCTTTTTAATCTCAATTTTTAAATAACATTTTTGTCAACCATTATTCTTTTTGATTGAGCAGTCATCAATAAATTACACTAACCAATCGACTATGATATTTTCCAGCTCTTGTTGATGATGTTGCATAAACGCAGGCATCATAACTGTTTGGAAGTCTTTTTTCGATTCCTGGGCTTCGGCAATCAGTAAGACATACTCGTTATGTACAAGATGCAATCGCCGGCAAGCCCTTTGATATTTTTCTCGGACGTCATCCAATTTTCTCCCACCTCGTCCACCTAATTCAAACAACTATACTTTGAAAAGTGATTTAATCTTATCTCCAATAAAATTAATGTTTTTAAAAACTAATCAAATATTAATACGCTTATGTATATACATATTCGTACGTAAAAACATATTTATTTAAACTATCATCAATTAATTTCAAATTTTAAGTATGTAAATAAATTCACTTTTAAAAAAATGTTCCTCAAATCTAGATCTCATAGAACGATAGGTTTCTAGATGTTTGGTATAATCCGCCTTTTTTCTTGCCAGCTCGTCAACCAACTGAAAAAAAAAATTAACTGTCATTGAAATATTATGTGTACAGATTCTTATCAAATAATAATTATTTCATTCAGTAAAAAATTGTTGAATCACTCAACAATTATTATCTCCTACTAAGATGCAAAATCTCAATTACGTCTCAAAATTCACTAAAAAATTTTCACATCAGACCAATAAGCAGAAAACAAATTAAAATATTTACCTTCATATTAAATATGTTAAAAATAGAGAATATAAAAACCTTACATAAGTTAATTATTTTTAAATGCACAAGTAATTTATTTAAATTTAACTCTCGATAAGTAATATGTCTAAGTAATTTAATGTTATTGATATTTCAAATAATATATGTTACTATACTAAATACGTATATCATAAGTACATCATTAGTTACAAATCCGGAATATGTGTTAATGTGTAGTATACCCAGGGATGTATAAGAGGGTATACAAGAATATACACTGTATACCCACAACACATTTTTAAAGAAATACATACACGAAAAATCAAGGATTATGTTATAGGTATACGGTAGGTATACAGAGAGTAGTGGGAAGATACTTAATAAAAAGTAATTATAGATACTATTATTTCAGCCAAAAGTCAATTTTTTTTTTTCTATAATTATACATATTTATCGAGAAAAGCTTCAGAAGTAAACTAGTGAAATATATTGTATATCAGTATAACGAAGTTATATACTAAGTATGTACTAAATGTTAAAAAATAGTAAGTACCTACTAATTGTTTTTGAGTAAAGCGAAAACAATATTTTAGGTTTTAATTTGAAGAAAATGGCGTACACCCAAGATACTTTTTATCAATACCCTTTTATTTAAACTGAACCTAAAAATGTTTAGCAGAACATAATATCTAAATCGACTATAATTCTAAAAAATAAAAAATTTTAAATAATCATTGAAGAAGCAAATCTTAGGAAAACTCAATAATTTAATAAATTATGAATATACAATGTACACTGTGGAAATGTTAAGTAATCATATTTAAACGATCTTAATTGAGAACTTATATAGATTAATCGAAATGATTGCATTAACATGCAAAACTAACCAAGCGATTTTCAATAATTTAAGTATAATATCCTTGTATAGTAATCTCAATTTAACACGAAATATAAATGTAATCAAACGAAGTATGCAAAAGTAGTGATCAGTTTTTTTTATCACGTAGAGAACAGTAACAAATAATTAATTCCCATCCAATGAAAATAACGGGATGACAAAGTTAGTGTTTAAATATAACTTTGACCTCCCACATATGTATGTAGTATTAATACTATATAATGACGTCCACTGCAGATAAGCATATTTTGACCTAATGAAATTATGTTTGAAATTTAGGCAACAAAAATATTTCACTTAAATATTTTTGTATTTATCAACACTAATAACTAAATTAACTACTCGTATAATCGAGGACTATTGACAATTGGAAACAGTGCAATTTTAAAATTAATGCCTAAACGATAATCAACACACTATAATAGTAATTAAAAACATAAAAGAGCAGAGCACATCATAAGTTAAATTAAATCATCAAAGAAAAAATATAAGTATACTATTAAAATGAATTACACTATACACTTATAACTAAATTATAATAATAAATAAATTCGTTAAATACAATAATTCACAATTAATAACTATTAGAAACAATATTTTATTGAGTTGTGTTCTAATAAATCTTATTTTCATATAATAGAAATTATAAGATGTAAAGTAGGTAAGTACTAACTAGTAGATATAAGATGATACATTTTTAATGAGGACGTAGTATCTATAGAATAATTCCATTGAGCATTATTCAAAATATAATTGTATACCATACTATTTCATTAATAATATATTAATATAATTATTATATAATATGAAATAATAAACTAATAACCCGTTGAGACCAGAATAAATGTTAATTGCCTCCATAGAAATATAAGAAAGTAAAAGTACAATACCATTTAAACTCTTAAAGTGAGTTACAAAATACAACAAAGTTAATGAAAACATAGAGTACAATGCAATCATTTACATACTTGATACTAAGACTAAAGTCATAGCAGATTTTACAGTTCATATTCTTCTTATTATTTATTTTAATATTTTGGGAATTATTAGAATAAAAGTAGGATGAACAATGTAAGATCATAATAATTTACAATGTTACAATAATAAAAATAATAATTAATCTGTGCAATAATTGTAATTATAGACTTTTCTAAATATTTTTTTATAAAAGGTATAGCTAGATTTTTGGATTATATAACATAGTATAGCAGGTATCAATAAAATTAAAAACTGTAAAATAAGTTGATGTTAAGAAACTTAAGTCACTAAATGGTTTCAAGGTCCTACATTTACATAAAATCCCTTTTTTTAAACCATACCATTTCGATATTTTTATTACAGTCCATTTTCTAGTATACAATAGTTTGTTTCTGAAAACTATATTCCGTAAAACTCCTGGGTTTCCCAGAGATCACTTAAGAGTTCCGCGAAAGTGTTTTTTATCAAGGTATACAAAAAAATTGTACTAATTATCATAGATTATCAGTGAGAAATAGTTGTATTTGGCTTGCATATTTATAAAATATAATTATATTTAAATTTTACGTAATAGTCAATGACAGTATGCAGTGTACAATAAATAATAATACAAAAGCAATTGTGTTTTGTATTTATACAATATTATAAATAAAATTACGGTTTGGTTTCGATTTTCATACAGATTTTCGTACGTTACGATTTTCATACAGGAAAACAGGGAAATTCAAATTCTAAGGGGTTTCGTATAAAAAAATATCATTGTTTAGTGTTTGGTGATCTCAAAAGTTTAGAAAACACTGGTGTACATGATATATGAACCTAATTTGATATTATTTGATGTAATTAATAAAAATTTTTGTCTTACAACTCACCAATAATAAATGTGGATTATAAAATTATGGTAAAATAAATATAAATTATGTCTTGGTATTTTATTTTTATTTTTTTATATAATATATTTTAATTTATATTGTACGCAATATAAAATAATTATATTTTAATATACCTACAATAATTGTTCCACGAAAAGAATGTCACAAGTCTACTTGGCACACGTTTGTGTAGGTTTAAAAATAGAAGTCTCGATTGGTTTATACGAATTTATATTTTAACATAACATTAATATACATAAGGAGATACTAGTGATACAAAATAAATTATAACGAATACATGCAATGTCGTATACATATACACAGCTTGTATATATTGTGTTAATGTATAACAGCTATAAATTATTGCAAATATTTAATATTTAAAAATTAGAATTAACGAAATAATGTTTTAATTAATCGTTGATTCTGTCAACGTGTGTTTATTTATGCATATAAAATAATATCGGCGTTTTCTATAACACTTTAATGAATAATACTACTAGTAATATTAGGTACTAGTACGTATTCAATAAACATTGTCCGCGACTGTTTAAGTGACCGCCTATTTGTGCAATGCAAAAGCGAACGCAAATCATGAACATATTATGTGTCTGTTGTGGGTGTGTAAACTCAAAAAAAACAGAAGAAGAATAATCGAAAGTATAGTAACCGAAAAGGAAACAGTGGATTAGTCAACGTGTATACACGACGACGTTGGACGGTAAACGGGTATACCTACGTCAGCGGAAGACGCGTTTCGTTGCGATGCATGGACAAACGTCGCGCGCACAAACGTCTGAAAATTGAATGCGGTGATGACGACGACGAGAGACGTGCGATTTTTCTCTCTAAATTTAACCAGGTCGGCCCGTCACACGTGTGCGCAAACAATATTATATTAGACTTGGCACGGCGACGACGGGCGCAGCGGTATTGGTAGTGCGTTGAACACATATTTTACACGCGGATACATAGTAGGCATGTGTATTGTATATAATATTGTTACACATATAATAGATAAGTATAATATAATATTTTAATAACGCAATAATACTCGGTCGATCGTGTGGGTCTCGTTGCGCACATAATAACGAATAAGACAAAGGTGAAAATTACGACCGACCGCAGACTACAAGGTGCCTTACAACGCAGTGGCGGCAGCGGGGCTGTGAACACGCGAGCCCATTGGCATTTCCGGAGATCATAATAATTTTTTAGCGTACAGTGTTCAAGACCCCACACTACGGTGCGCACACGTACACACTCATACGCTTACACACATACACACACACACACACACACATACACACACACACACACACACACACACACACACACACACACTCAATGATCGTATTCGATCGCTGTGACACCAAGTAGTTGCAAAAATCATAATTTATAGCCGTTCTGACTACGGTGATCGGCGGAGGCGACGGTAATAATATAATTCAAATCGTCATCGATTTGAACGACATAGTACACATGATTGTATATAATCATTGTTATTTTTTTCTTCTCGCGCATGCTACGTACAAACACACACACGTATACACATATTTATACTTGTAATATATCGTATCTATAGACCTATATCGTACACACGACGACTATACACATAAGTATATCTCCTCTGAGATATTATTTTTACTGAATGCGACAGACTTCCCGGCAGACTCGTTTCCTACAGGAGAAAGACGAAGAAGATGAAGAAGAAGAAGAAAAAAACAACAACGAAGTACATTATATGTATATATACTACTGGCCTTGAACGTGGTGGTGGTAGTGGTGGTGGTGGTGACGGCAGCGGCAGCGCTCACGCCTCGTTTGGACTCGGTCCCCATTGTTCCAGAGAACGAGAAAAAAAGAAGACAGAAACGGCCGTGGTGGTAATGGCTACTAAGATTCTTTATATTATATTATTATTGTATACATACATGTACACCACACATAATATATAAAATATAAATATAAATTTATATTATAATACATAGTTATATAAGAGGCAAGAAGAGTAGAGGAACTGGAGGACCTATTTCTCTGTCAACCCGAACCCCACCCCGCCATAATCGTTGTTGTTATTATATTATATTTGTGTGTCCATAGGGACCAAAGAAGACTGGATGCCGCCCGCCAATATGACCCGTGTGTATTATATGATGCATTTCCCAATAAACGGCAGAAACAATTCGTGAAACGTACGGACGAGCACGCGTTGGAAACATAATGTATTATTACAGTAAAAATATGGTAAACGTTTTTTGTCGTAGCAGTATAGAATACAATATTATACATTATTCCACGAAATTATATATTGTTAAAAACACGAGAAAACTAAAGTCGTTTCCCCATGCAAAAATCGAATAGTAAGAAAAATAATAATACTATTCCCTCCGTTGTGCAATGCCATCACATATCGTCAATGTTTAAGAGTTATAACCAAATGCACATATATAACGAGGTGATCTCCGATAAAGGCGTTTCGCAGCGTATGTCCGTCGCCACGGTACTTGCATAAGCGAAAGAATGTGAGCCCATTATATACAATATATTATCCACACGAAACTCGCGAATTTCACACGTTTTAACCCTAAGACGGAAAGTTGAAGGTTTTTCATTTTTTCTACATCTCCATTTGTTGTTATTTTGTTCGACAATCGCATGTACGTCATCAGTGTAATCATTTGTGTAAGATTTTTCTAAGTTTTTAAAACTATAACCGAAACACGATTAAAAACCTGTTGCTCAGGCGTGCGTCATATAATAAGACGTTTATTCTATACTATTATCAGATTCAAAGCATTTTTAACCACGTATGAATATACAATACCAAAATGAATGGCAACTCAAATACCTATCATTAAAACGGTTTGGTCTAATTAAATTGCTAATACATTTAAAACACAAAATTTTGATAGTATCAATTACCTTAAATCACAATCCATAAAAATATACATTCTTAAATTCAGCTTAGTAAAACATAATTATAATTTTTACAATATGATTATTTACATATATATATATATTTGTATATAAATAAATATACTTCGTCTTAAATAATTTTAGTGCAAACTGAATAGGTTATATATTTTTTTCAAATAAATTATAATAATGTCAAGAAAATTATAGTTTATGAAACAATCAATATCTTATAGAAATGTCATACATATTATTTCAATACATTTTGTACTATACAGCTAAGACTGTTTAGAGAAATTATTATACAGCATGCGCATTAGCGTACTATATTTTAAGATTTCGCTTTAATTTAGAGAAAATAAAATATAAAAACATTTGCTATTTCTCAACAGGAAATCATTAAATGGTTTGATTTTCATATCAATGATAAATAATTAAATTATTATTTCTTTCAAATAATAAAAACTTGTTTTAAAACTTAAATTAGCAATGTTGAATCAAAGTTATGATTTTAATTTACAAATAGGTTCAAATAGTAATAATCTTTATACTACACTACTACTTATTTAATTTATATATTTAAATTACATTTGTTAGGTGATGTGTGTAAGACAAAGAAACAATTTTTGATTTGATCTGCATTATAAGGATATCAAAACTACACTTTAAGCTAATAATATTTAACTTCTATTTTATTTGTAAAGAATACTTCTAAACAGGTAAAACAAGTTTTAATTTTTACATAAATATATTTGATATCTTATATTTTAATTCATTAAATATAGTTAGTATAACATATAATTGTAAATAATACCCTTAACTATAATTAAGATCATCACATTACCTATAGTATTTTTAAATGTATACATAGTATACTAATTTTTTTTGTTTTATTCTTTATTTTCTTAAAATATAATAAATATAATAAATATATTTTTTTTAATTTTAAATATATTTATATAATGATGTATAAGTGGAAAAGTACTACAGAAAAAAATATAATTTTTAGATGGCAACAAAACGAACAAACTTTAATTTAATTTGAATTGGTTTTTTATTATTTGTAATCTGTCAACATGTTTAGTCCACTTATGTCTCCTATTTATTCTTTAAATCCTGTCCTGATTATAATTTAAATTAAGTCTAATATAAAATTTTTTATTTTTAAATATCGCTAGTGCTAGTATAATTAATGCGAAAGCTGTTCCCGTGGCGTCGTCGATTCAAAAACGGAAAAAAAAAGTGCTATGTATAATATACGTAATAAGGGGGAAGATTGATCCCTTGATCATAGCTAACAAATTTATTAATTAATAACGAAATGTTAAATTAACCTATATATAACCCAATATTTAAACTGTCTATAACTTTTCAAATTTTAATTTTTCGATATATTTTTAAAAATTATATTCTAAGTATTCAATTAAATATTTCCTACCTATTAACAAACATTTTAAGTTTTTTATTTACAATACAATTTTACATGAATATTTTTAATACATCATGATTTTTTTTTCGTATTTATCTCGTAATTTATAATAAAGATCATAAAATAAGGCAAAAAAAATTAACATTTTTAAACATTTAAAAATACACTTAATAGATATATATAAATTTATAAATTTATAATAATAAATACACTTAAAAAAACACTAAACATGTTTTGATAATTAATGAAATTTCTTGTTACGTCCTTGTGCTCAATTCCTCTCACCCCCGAAGAAAATTGAAAAAAATGTTATGTTTTTCCTAATTTAATAAGATATTATTATTCCTTGTCATAAAATATTAACCAGGACTAGTAATTGTTATGGGACAAGGTCATATTTAGGTCTATAGCAAAATTAGGGAGATATGCTTAAAGTATAAACTATTTTTACAAGCTATCCAAATTAATTACGTAAGTAGATATACATTGTTGTGTACATAATACTAATTTGTCTTCATTTCATATTAATAACATGAAGATTATATCATTTTATACACCTATAACAGAATACAGTACAACCGGAACAAAAACACAAGAAAACATTTATTAATATGGATATAGTTATTGAATGTTTATCGTATACGTATCATTGAAAAATATTTAATCGTACAGTAAATTTTTTTCGGTAAATATGATTTTTATTCATGATATATTTGTTTCATAAACTAATAAAGAAATAAATATACATAACTACTCGTACGTCTTAATTAAAATATTTTAATGATTTTTTTTTATTAATTTTCTTAGTGACTTATTATTAAACCTATTTTAATATGATTATTGCTTGATACAATTAAAATAGTTAGGATAGTACAAAACAAAATATTACATTTTATAAAGCGAATAGTACCTTGAGAATAATATACCAGTATTGTATGTATCATGTGTGCATGTACAATGGATATTTGACATATTAAGTTAATTTAATGAAAGGTTTAACATATAATTCACATAAATAATTTATGTACATTTAATAATCCTTTAAATATTTTTATAAATAAATTATTCAAAATTGCATTTCAACTTAGTTTAAAATATTAAGTCTTTCAACGTTTTAAACGTAATTAAAACAATTTATTTTGCATAATACAGGAAATACAATTTATACAACGTATTGTGCTTTAATTCGTAAGAATTTAGTAAATCTTAAATAGTTAAATATGTATAAAGAAAGTTAAACTTTAATGAATGGATAAAAATCATAAATCATAAATATATAACCAAGGTCTACAGTTTATGAAGTAGGTAATAAGTATAAGCTAGAAATAGCAATAACATTTGTAGTGTATACATTAACATTTATAGATGACGGTTATGTCATGAATCTTTCAATCATATAAAATTAAACAATAATTTTCATTACTTTATTTATTTCTTATTAGTATTTTAAAATATGTTTTCTACAAAAATTATATAAATATTTTTGATGAAAAAAATTAGATACAAGCATTGAATTAAATTCATTACCTATAGCTAAGGATTTTAATTTTATGAAATGAAACACAAAATCAGTTAGAAAAACACTTTTTAGATTAAGTACTTATATATTAGTAAATATAAATAAGTGTCAATATAATGTTAAATGAATTTGATTGTTTGAAAAAATTTATAATACCTAAGTTATTATTTTTTTTTTTTTTTACTGAAAATAATTATTTATTTAGACCTACAAAAAAACCATTCAGATAGTGACAAAAATTAAATTTCTCCCGTGTTGTCTTTAATATATTACATCTGTAACGCTGACATAACAATGCATACAATTAAGTGCAAACCATATACTCAGCTTGCATAACACAGAACTAGGTTATCGTTTTATATAGAGTTAAACAGAGTAAATATAGAAAATTGATTCGTCTAAATATAAATACAAATTCGATATTATACTTATTATATTGAAATAAAAATTAAAAAATGTCCCATAACATTATCAAAATTAACTGTTGACACAAGGTATAAGGTCTTCTTGTAAATATTTAATTATAATAATTATAAATTAAAATCAAACAACGAACAAAGAAATATTTAATGAACTGTAATTAATGAAGAATTGAAGCACTTGAAATTCTTAAAGATTTATAGAATGTACTCATAATTATTATAATACTATTACGATAAGTAATAGTTTTAGAGAATGATAATTATTTATCATATTAGCAATAATAATGTATGGGAACAAAATTTGTATTTAAATAAAATAAAACAATTTAAAGCGTGATTTAGGTATTTAATTTTAAACATAATCATTAATTTTTATCAATACTTCTGTAAATTATTTTCGCAATATAAAATGTAACATCTTGCTTTGAAGTATATATTTTATTTTAAAGTAATTAAATATTAATATAAAACACAATACTTTATTTGTTGCAATAGAAAATATAAATCGTAGGCAACTCAAGGCTTTTAATTTATCACAGAGATGGATACAAAAAGGGACATATCAAATATTCGAAGAATTGTATTCACATTAAGAAAACTATACAACTGTTTTTTATTTTAAATTTTAAAATAATAATGAATTATAGCATACACAGCAAGAGGTTTAAAACGAAACTCAGCTTACGAAAATATATATATAATTTAAATTATCCAAATACTATAATATTAAAAAATTCAGATTAAGTAATACAGATTTAAGCAACATAATCTAAAAAAACAAAAAAGTATGATACATATATATAATTTGGATGTGTAAGCGCTATTTCCCTGTTTTACGTAAATAGCTTTTTCAAAGTTTAAAAAATGTATATAAAACCAAATTTCCAAAATTTTAAATACCTACACGTAATATATAACAATATTTATTGAAAAATGTAGTTCACGTCTGAAATAAAAATTGGGATAAAAATAAATAATCATTTAGAATAATTAATAACATTTTATAACTATAAAGTATATTATACTATAATAATAAAAATGTCAGTAATAATATTTGAAAATTTAACTGAGATATGACAGTTAATTGTTTTAAAACGTTAAATGCATCACTCTGTATATTAAATACATATTCTTAAACAAAAAAATAATACGGAATTTTATCACAACACTATCATTTTTGTATTATTAATGAATGACATTTACAATTCTGTGTGATGTTGTTTTTATAATAGAAAATAATTTTAATTTTTAGTACAGAAACGAGACTACTAAAATAATAGTTACCACATTCAATTTTTTTTTACTAAACTAACATTTTTAATTGATATATTTTCTATAATTTTTATAAGACTAAATGTATGTTATTAATTATGAAATAATATACTATATGTATATTATTATTTGGTTATGATATTGCCTTATAATAATTTGTATTGTTAAATTTAAAATGCATTTCTAAGAATGAATAAGGAGTCACCAATTATATGGTGTTGAAATTATTGTGAAAATATTAAATTTTATGTACGATTATAAATGTTGAGAGACAAAAATAATGTTTATTTTATATGATTTTTATCATTTATGAAAGTCCATGAATATAAGTTTTGATGTGGGTAGATTGGCAACATTTTGCAACTAGTACAAATATTATAGCATGCATGTACTTGTGTTGAAATTGCAGGCCTCTTTCAATATCATACTTAATATTAAATACAAACACTTTAAATGGCTAAATAGGAACTATAATAATCAATTGTGAATAATGATTAAATGATAGATTTAGGATAGGTACCACCCGAGTATAATAATAAAAATTGATGAAAATACAACACAACACGTCTTGCAATCCAAGATTATTTTACGTACGATATCCAAGGTACATGTTTTATTATTCACTGATGTTTGTATAGGAAATTGATAACGGAAATTATCTCAGTGATACGTGAATAAGAGAATAGTTGGTATACAATTAAACGTGAAATTATGTATAAATTTCACTCTTAAATGAGCAATTCTCTTAAATATAATAATAAATAATTCAATATAGATATTTTAAATTTAGAATGCTATTTATTAAACAATATTTTTTTTTTTTTTTTAAACAGAATATGTATATAATACATATTTATATACATATTTTTCATTATAAAGCATAGAAAAATTACAGAATCTATCCTAAAGCATCGACGTCCTTAATCAAGTTTTCATTTTTTCGTTGCATTGAAACTTCATTCGCAAGTAATTGAAACTAATTGGTATCATTAATACAATTGTAAATAAGAAATTTTTTTTAGTTTTCTGACAAATTTTTATAGTATATTTTATGTTAATGTTTATATTATTATTTCATCTAAAGATTTTCTAGTAAAAATCATTTTTTTTTTTTAATTTTTAATAACTATACTTAAAATATAACTAAAAAAAAAAAAAAAAAATAGTCCTGAAATAATCTATTGCAGTAGACTGTTTTGTATTTTTATTAGATATATATTGGTCACTAGTAGATGTTTTGACAATATAATTTTTAAAGTATTTGGTTCCATTCTTTTTCTTTCTGATCCTCTATGATAGTAAGCATTATATTGAAACATTAATTAATTTTATTATCTGCACCTATATCAAATATATTTATCACCAAAAATGTACATAAAGATGAAATTTAAATTAACATCTTATGTTCATTCAAAAACAATCATATCGCACTTCAAAATTTTAAAAATTCAACATATCTTAATTTTTCGAAAAAAGCAATGACAATTTTGATAAGATTACCTGTTTTTCTAAGAATTGCTATCTTCTACTGTAGTTTATACGTTAAGATATTAATTATTAGAATTATGATGATATTAACTATAGAAGAACTATTTATAATATGAAAAAATGAACAGTAAACGTTTCTTTTCTAATACTCAAAAGTATCCCTTATAACAAAATTAATCAATTATAAATCATTAGCAATTTAAAATAAAAAGAATTATATATTGCTTGATATTATGAGTCTCAATATTATTTTACTACTATTTTAAAAATAATAAACAGATAGTTAATAAAACAAATAATATTAATAATAAAATTTTGAAAAACACTAGGATTTTGGAGTCTATTGAAATATTTGGGGGACTAATCCCATAGGTTTCCCACCTCCTCCCGATGTCTACCTATGTTATATACTTAAGGTTAAACGTTAATCAGAACCAAGAACGTCGGTAAACTTATAAAAGTTTAATTTATTGTAAAACTAAAAACTTAAATACGTTTTTAAAGAATGTAAAATTAACTATATATTATAGTATATATATACTACGAGTATAATTTTTAAGTTTAGATGTTTCAAAAATTGCATTTCACTCAATTTACATTAAAAAGACATTTATATTTTAACACTTTATAAAAAAATGTCTCATCCATTTAAAAATTATTGAACGTAGTGGCAGTCAAACTGGAGGGGGATGAGGAGGATAATTCCCCTCTAATGACATTTTTCCTAATAATCATAACAATTTATATATATATTATATAATGTATAAAATCTTGTTCTAATTTGTCCATCGCAACGTTACAAATTTAATGGCAAATGAAGTACGGGATGAACAAAAAATCAATAAATAATAATAGTAGACTTAATAATTTCATAACAATATTGTAATTAATTCTTTATAAAGTTACTATTTACGATAATTGAGAAAATTGATATTTTATATAACCATAATTATATATACATATATCATATATTTTATTTTAACTTTAAAAAATTAATCACATCCCCCCATGGCAAAATTATCTGACTACCACTAATTCAACTGTATAATTTTACTAAAAATGTATGATAAAAGTAAAATTTTCCTCAAAAAAAAATTTCATTGTAGCCACCAATAATTTATTTACTTATACATCTATTAAATTGTCAACAATATTATGTGAAAAAGCAGTTTCTGCTAAAAAGGAATAATAAGAACTACCTTAAACAGAGTACCTACATAGTAATTGAATAATTTGTTATAAACCCACATTTTTTGAATAATAGTAATTTTAATAGATTTTCACAATAAAAATGTTTATCACTCTAAATTTAATTACACAAAAAACAATTACGAATTAATTATATAATCAAACTAAATTTAAATAAATTCAATAAAATTAAAAAATTGCATGCACAAATATATAATATTATTTATATAAAAAAATTTGTACACATAAAAAAAAATCTACTGTATTTGAATATAAATATTTTTCTAACGTCCACTTTTAGTATTATAATTATTTTAAAACTTATTCAAAAAGTTCTCAATTGAATATATTGCAATGTATAGCCAAATGTTAATTCTTTCTTTTTTGAAAACTGTTCAAAAATTGACTCACTTCAAATAAGTACCGGTATTTTTTATGTCAAAAATTCTAATAATTTTCTCGTTTAAATATAAGAGCTATTTTTAATCTTACCTATTATCCTAATCATTCAATCTTTTGAAGATTGCAACTAATTTTATAATCATTGAAGTTTTATTCTATGTACGAAATGTACATAAGAACAAGCGTTTCATTCTCAAATCAAGATTACATAAATAAATATTATATCTACTGTTATATTATATAGAAATCACTGAATTACTTAAATTACTTAATAATTTTTGTCATATGATAAATTCAATAAAGTTTGATTTTATGAGTTATTTAAATTTTTTAAGAAACAAAAATTTCCAATGAAAAATAACGAAAACGATGTACATTTTAAGATAAAAACAAAAATACTCGTATGTGAAAAAGTAAATTAAACGTGAAGGTAATACATTATACATTTAGTTAATACTTAATGCTTATAGTTAACAAAATAAATATCAACAGTATGATGTAGGTACGTTAAAATGTTAAATACAAATTAATGAATCATTTTCTGAATGGACTTGTTTAAGTTAAATTCTGTTTACCAATAATTTAGGTCATTGAATAAAAATAGATAAATATAAACCAAAACTCTTGTCACATGTGCCAAACCAATGCACTGTTTAAAAGTTCAACAAAAATAAACATACGTGATGCAATTTTGACACACGAAAACGATACTAATAAAACATTTTTTGTACATCCGTAAAATAAAAATTGACAATTTAAACAATATTGAATTTAATTAATTTCAAATAGAAAATAATATAAAATGCATCATTTAAAGGATACCTATTAGAAAAATAGTCTATTTTGATTAAATATAATTTGATTTTATTACAACTTTAAATTAATATTATGAACACAAAAAATGTATTTCTTTACCTTTAAAATGTAAATTAAATTGTATTTTTTCATACAAAATCATACAACTTAATTCTTAATCACAAGTATAAAATATTAAATAATATTTTCAAATACTATAATCATCTACATTAAAATAGCATACACTAAGCACGCACTCAATCATGTGGTTAGAATTACAGTGGACATTCTCCAAACATAATTTTAACAGTTGAGTAATTTTAAAAATATGAGACAAAACTGATAATAATTTGAAATACGTATTTTATTTATTTTATTTTATTAAAATACTTTTATTAGTTATACAATAATAAAGAAAACTAATTAGTTTATTACGATTATACAAATTAAAAATTAATCGTTAGGTACACTAAATTAAATTAATAAATAACTTTATTGGGACAACTTTTACATAGAAAGTTCAGGTTAAAGATCACCGAGATATTAATTTAATTCTAAGAAATCAACTATACCATAGATTCATTATACTTGCACATATAATACTAGCACTCCTAAACACACCAGGGAGTCCGTGTGGTTATTAAACCACTATATACTATGTACTACCGTTTCAAAGAGAACTGTCAACATGTATTTTAAAAAATTAATGAAAATACTATGAATACTACGAAACATTTTTTTTACGGCCATTCTTCAATATCAAATATTTTTTCAGTTTAAATAAAAAATGTTCAACATATATAGCCTTTAAACTAAAACAGTGTTCTCAATGTTCAAAAACATTTAAAAAAAACTTTAAATTGAAGTTGAAAAAAGGCAATACACACGTGTTCTATTCGGCTCATTTGAAACTATCAAGTGACACTGATAAATTCATAAATAATATCCATTACTATATTCATTAACAGTTGATTATTATTTAGTACCTTGATTTTGCAAGAACAGTTAATTATTCATTTTCACCAAAAATATTTTCAATACTAACTAGTCTAACCTAGTTTAACCCCCATATTAATATCAACTACACGACTATACATGATTTTATCTAAAAGTAAAAAAAAAAAACAATACTATTTAAAATTACACTATATAAATAAAAATCACTGGACTTGGTTGTAACCAATTTTACCCTAACTAAACACTTAAAAAACAATTATTATTTTTGTACGCGTTATAAAGATATAGACCTGGAGGTGTGGTTTAAGACCTTAGTTAACTCATATTTTGACCTCAACAGTTGCGCATATTTGATAGCAATAATAATAATATTTTGATTATTGTTGTTGCATAGAAAAGGGGAAAAGATACACGATGGTGCAACAATTACTTATGTATGTATTTTTTTTTCCAATCAACTCTATTTTACTCAGCACGCCCGCCACAACCTGAAGTAATTAAATGTTCATGTATAAATAATATACTTGCACATAATTATTTGTACCTAGTGAATCAATGAATCTAATAAGTATGAGTATGCAAGAAGAGTAGGTAAAATTAGTAAATAAAGTGCATGTACAGTATATATAGACATATAGTACACATAGTCAAAAACTTAATTTTCAAAATATACGATAATATGACCTTTATATATTATTTTAACTACATCCATACATTAAATTTTAATAGATCTGAAAAAATTAATTCTAAAATATTAAATACTAATGCTTAGTAAATATTAAAACTTATCACAACACTAAGTAAAATATCTATGTCATATAATAAAATAAAAACAACATAAATAATAACTGAACAAAACAATTATTGCCAAATGAATAAGCGAAACAACAATCTAAATCGATTTAATTTTTTAATTTTTTACCAAAAGTATTAAACCTTATAGTATTAAGGTATTTATTTCTTTATTATTTTTTCATTAATAAATAGATATTATTTTAATTGCACACAAAATAAAACGAAGTAAAAGGTCCGGTAAAATACAAGAACATTTGTTTTTTTCCTCGTAGATATAGTAAAATAAATGGTAATTATACATAGTATCTATATACTGAGAATATATATGACTTTTGAAGTGAAAATTAAAATTAATGTATAGCAAGGCAGATAAATGAGTGAAAAATTAATAAATTATAAGTTATGCGTTAAAGAATAACCCAAATAAATAAGCTTACCCCCTCCCACTATATAAGAAGATCAAGGTATATTTAAATAGGATCAGTGTGATAAAAAATATGGGAAAAAACGAAAAATAAACAATACAATTTTTTTGAAATCAAATACTTAGAAAAATTATTGAAATAATAATAACCAATAACTACCAATTGTAAGAACAAATCAAACTTGGGTTCTGAAATAGAATCTTCTAAAATTTCTACAGCCAGGAACAAAACTATTAAATTACACTAAAGGTCGCTCCACACTATGCATGTTTCGCGTTTCGCGTTTCGCGTTTCATAGTGAAAATATTTTCGTGTCCTTTGATTTCGTCAATTTTACCGCCTCGTTCGCGAAACACTACGAAACACTACGAAAGCTATAAACACTATTCACGAAATTCAACGAAAACGTGAAAACATGAAACGCGAAATGCGAAACATGCATAGTGTGGACCTTAAGAGTATAACTTTATCATACTATGAAGAAACTATTATATTAGACCACCTCTTTTCTTAATAAACGTCATAATTGGTCGATTCCGGTCTTCAATGCAGACTAGACTTCTATGTTTTACTTATAGACCAAACTACAGAAAATATCCAAGGCCAAAAATAATTTTTATTGGTATTCAGTACAAAACAATAAAATCTTGAATTTAACATCATAAACATTACTCAAATTTTATAAAATGAGTTGAATTTAAATTGAATTGAATTGAAAATTTTAAGCCGAAATCTAATTCATTTAATATCAGTGAGTTTTATAATGAACTTAATTAGAGTTTTGTATAATATTAATCTGATTTATAAAATTGTTATGAGTAATTACTTATTTCTATAAATATACATATAAATGAATAATTCAATAAATATAACTTTAATTTATTTAAGTTTATTGAAGTTTACATAGTTAAGGAATACATAGTTATATGGTATGTAAAATATAAGTAAAACATCTAAGGAAAAGATTCTACAAGGTTATCAGTAAGAAAACAAAAATAAATTTATCAATTTTTAAGAATTAAATTAAGCCTATGCAATTGACACGTTTTTAATCAACCTTGCAGTAATCCTAGTTTCGACAGCCAACTTTTTCAATCAATCAATATTCAATACAGATATTAGTGCCTACTTTGACTTTCAGACAGCATACACACAGATTTCTATTGACCAAAAAATATGATTAAAAATGATAACAAAGTAGAAATATTTTGAATTTTAACCAATTTCTATGCCAATGATAAAAGTAGCTAATTTTGTCCAAACGTAACGGCCAAAGAAAATATTTAATTTCACACTTTAATATATGAATAATTTTTATTCAGGTAAACACCAATCAGGTCTAAGTTTTTCTAAATAGTAAGCTATTAATATACTTAAAAGTAATAATAAATATAAATAACTACATTATAATTAATATAGAGTAACACAAAATATAACTAATAATTGAATACGTGACAATACTTGGTTATTTTACTAAATTATTCTAAAGTGAATAAGATATTACAAATAATTTTGTTAAAATCTGTGATTTTTATTTAAATATATACGAATTACCAACAAGTAAACAAACATTAATTATTTACAACTTACTTTTTGGCATCTATAAATTACTTAAATTAGTTATTAATATTGTAATGTAAATGATAAATTTATAATTTCTATAACCTAATAATTTGAAATAAATAAGTTTAAATAAGTTATTATTGAAAACTCATCAGTCTTAATTGTTAACATATTTAATTAAAATTCACATTCGAATTGATAAAAAAATCTTTATAATGTTATGCAATAATCAAAATCTATAGACAATAGCATTTAAAAATTAAATTTTTAGTATTTAATACCTAACAATATAGCATTTTTTCTATAAAATATCAGTAACTGAAACTTATATACTCAATATTTCAACTATTTTATAAAACTTGGTAAAATTTAAAATTTAATTTATTATAAGATCAGTAAAGATAATTAAGTTATAAAAAAATGTTTAAATAAAATGAATGTATAATTTTTTTATTAAAAGATAGATGGTCAACTTTAATCAAAATAAAAAATAAAATTAATATTTGAAGAATAAAACGTGTGTAATACACATTAGCAGTATTTAGTCATTTTAGAAGGTAAAACACGCAACTCAACAATAAAAATGATAAATTAATTTAAATTATTTCCAGCTTTAAATGTAATCTAAGCTAAACTAACAACAATCCAAATCAATTTCGAAACAATATTTTAAAGTATACATAAAATCATTATCCTTTGCCTAAGATTTCCAAGATGAGCAAAGCAAGAAATATTATATACATCGCCGACTATTCCTTTTAATAATAAAATTGTATTTGAATACACATTTACAATACATTAGTTTTTACTGGTTTTATAACATATTACATTATTTTTATTAAATCTACATCATTTTCTTCTTAGGGTCAAACACCTTTACACATTTTCAGAAAAATTTTCAATTTTAATATAGAGTGTAAGTGGCAATATTTTACTCATATTCAACCTATAAACGAACAGTAAACCATTAACTTAATGCGTCAATGTCAACTATAGAGGATCCAAGACGATTCAAAAAACACTGTCATTGGTTATGAACTAGTAGTTATTAAAATATGTGTTAGTGCGGTGGCCTGTAAAATTCACTACCTATATTTACTTAACTCATATAATAATGACACTAATAATATATATGACGTATTTGTATAATTTTTACGCCATGCGACAAACTGAATAATAATTATTGTTGCCCCTTCCTCTGGACAGTCTTTGGTTTATATTATTATTATGTTTTTACTGTCGGCCAATCAAGTTCACTGCAATAACGATGGAAGGTCAACGGCCGGCAGTACTCGTCCGTAACGCAGATAAAATATCATCGGTTACAACCGCTTAATCGGCAGTGCAACAGAAAAAGAAACTCTGATAATTCCGTTAGAAAATTTTACATTTGTACAGCAGAATTCCAAAGTCAGAAAATACGTACTTGCAAATGTCAGTAAAAACAAAAAATATATGGAAAATAATAATTATGTTTAACGATGTCCCAGAAAAAAGTGTAAGTCTGAATAATTTACCTAACAATTTCACTAAATGATTAAAATGATATAATTTAAATAATATAATGAAAAATGTAATCGAAATGTACTACGTAAATATATTTATTATTTAAAAACTTGACACTTCATCGTTTAGCAAGAATTACCTTAGTTTTAGTTATACAGTGGAACGTCGATAACTGAAACTTCTATAAGTCTAATTTTCGATAACTCGAAGGAATGCTTGGTCCCTGCCTTACAATATAAAATGTGTGATATATTTTCTCGATAATTCGAATTTCACTAACTCGAATTTTTCGATAAGCCGAAGTAATTATATTTGAATTTTGGCTTATAACTCAAATTTATATAATAATATATAACACGTAATTATCCAACTGATGATGTAATACTGAACGATTTGAAGTTTCAAGAAATGCCTAACGAGTCCAGGGGGAAGGAGTCGGATATTGATGACGATGAGGAATTGGCTTTGTCTAAAATTATTTTTACCCAGGTATTAGATAGTTTACAGGTTGTACCTAAGTACATTCAAGAACAACGAAAAAAGAGTGACAAGTCTTTTTCCGCGCTAAATGTTATAGAAAACTTTACAGATAAGTCAAACAATAAAAAACAATCAAAAATATCAGATTTCTTTAAAAAATAGTTCAACTATAATTATTACATTGTATTTTCTTTATTAAATACAATTTATACGTATATATATAGTATATATACTTATTACTTTATATTTTTTTATAGAATACCTTTTTTAAATTTTAATACAATATACATACCTACAAACATAATACATTTATTAGTAAATATATAAATAAATAAAATTATAAAATTAAGTTTTGGGATTTAAAATAAAAAAATATTTTCGATAATTTGAATTTTTTTGCCGATTCGAGTAATTGAGGTTTTCCATTAGTAAAATGTTCGATATCTCGAATTTTTTTTTTGCCCCCAATCGATTCGAGTTATCGAGGTTCCACTGTATTTAAATTTATATACCATTTTTATATTGTATTAATAAATTTAAACTATTCATCTTTGGTCAGTTAAAAAAAATATTTTAATTTATATTAGGTACATATACAATACGTATAGCAAAACATTTTTTAAACGTTATCAAATAGTTTTAATAACGAATACTGAAAAACTCGTAACAAATAATGTACTCCTAGTAGTTCTATAAACACAAAAAACGCAGAATAAAAAAAAATAAACAATCGTCCAACTTTGATCATTTAAATAAATCCAATATTAAGACATAAAATGTTTAGCTTTGACTTCCTCAAAATTGTATTTCTTTGCTGAAGCATATAAAGGAAGGACGTTGGCATCTGCTACGAATAAATCAGCATAAAATACGAGAAAGCACTTTCATCGGATCGCAACAAGGTATGGAATGTCTGATAACCTGGTCTATACCAACCTGTTGCATTCAAATAGGCCGAAATCGCGGTAATGGTATGCACGGATCAAGGTCACTCCAAACGAAAAGAAAAACAAATCGGTCTGTGCGGAACTTATGTAACAATACGCTAATTGTTTCGCAGTGGGGACAGGATACGGATGTCCGGCGAGAAATTTGCACGCAGTTCCCGATTCTCGCGAGTAACAACGTCTCGCCGTCATCGCGTTTCGAGATATTCAACCAGCCGTATAGATAGATATTATAGAAGAGGTGATTGGCGTCTGCTCGAAATAATTATATATAATATGGTATCTTTACACAGACAGGTTTGAATGACGCTTGCGGAACCAGTTGCATTATAGCAAAATAAACAATTCGCGTTGTACAAATCGATCGTAAGTCCATAAAGCTCATACTTCTGCAAAATGCATACTTTATAATATTTTCAAAATATTATAGACGTCTATGATGATTATAAAATATCTCCTAGGCAGAAATCAAAAGAATCGTTCACACTTCGGGACGTCGGTGGATTACTAAATTCGTACATAGATATAATATGCGGGAGGAACAATGTAAACCAGGCAAGTGGGTCAGTGGTTTCAAGTTCGATGGCACTTGACGGAGCTCAAACAAATGACCCCGTGGGCGGTGTTTGACGTTTTTCCTGTCTTCGAATTACGTGCACACCGGTTCTCGCGGTTGACCCACGCACACCTCGTTGAAATTTCGTTAAAATACTCTCGTTTAAGAACGGTAAATATATATTATAAAACATTCTTATATATATATACACACACAAACACGACACATTCGCACTACAATAATTATTAACAACACTTTTGAGTACAAACGCCGTTCATATGATTTAACAATCAATACAATAGATACCGTAAAAGATCCGAGATATGTCTATACACTATATCCCTAGGGAAAATCCCCAGAAATATTTTGATTTCACGAACCACAACATACATGTGACGAAAAAAGCGTAGTTACACCGCGAGGATATGGTTAGACTATATTTGGTATTAAAAATTGTCACAGTATCCACGCGTGTAAAGAGCATATCAAAGTAATATGTAACACCAATTTATATACATTATACACAGATCGCTTATCATATATATATTTATGATCGCATTAATATTCTAACGACCCAGGCATTCATTACTAGTGCGAACCCATTCACTCTCACTGAGTACGTAGAGATGTTAGTTTTTCGCAGGGTCCACTATCGAAGTCACTTATAAATACACTTAACATCTGCTCCATAATATGCAATATTACTGAAAAATTGCATCAGCTAATTTATATTTTATATTTTTAAAATACATCCATAAGAACAATAATTTGTTAAAGGTAACATTAAATATGATAAATACACGCTTTATAAAAATTAAACTATATTACAAAGTTATAATCAACAGTATGATACAACGCGCACAGATGACGAATATACAATGTATATTATATATGTATATATTTTACATGTTCGATGAGATTTTATTTGAAAAATTAACACGGACGCTAAATAATTTACGCGCTGATAAAACTTGTTAAAATTGTCTTTTATTCGCTATGACATTACGCTGCACGAATTACAGTACAGTCAGTATTTTGCGATAAATAGAGAAAAGTAATAATTAGATTACATAGTACCTACAACACATATGTTATAAACAATTTGGGCGACTACATGGTGTTAATATACCACCTTTGAGGCTATTTAGACTGTCGATATATACATACATAATAGTGGGCACCAACAAGCGCAATTATTTTTATCGTATTATTATTATTATTATTATTATAATAGTAATTATTATTTCTTTTAAATACGGGCATTTACACTAGTTTTTGACAGTGCTAACGGCAGTGTTGCATCTCGGAACAACAATGTTCACACTTAGACCGTGGGAACGTCAGGCCTAAACACGTTTTACCGGCTGCACAAAACGTCATTAAAATAAATAGATGTGTACCCATGTATAATATAGCAACGCCCAGCAACGCGAAACGTATACGATCAGTCGCGAGTGTCCATCGAATCGAATCAATATCCTAACAGGAAGCAAAACAAATCATACCGATCGTATCGACGCGTTAACGACGATCGTTGTCGACAAGTTTCGGCGAGACAACGACAACTGGACAGTGAGATACGACCACTGTTTTTTTTTTTTTTTTTTATAACGTTAAACAGTAAGTTCACGCACAAATATTAAAAAAACCATTTGAAGTCATTGGTGGATGCACATATCTATCTACTGCAATATGTCTACTGCAATCTAACGCATCCACACCGTTACAGTGGCGAATCTGATTCAACTCTATGGGGGTGGAGGAGGGGTAAAATATAGACTCGAGAAGAATGGAGACTATAAGTCTTTTAATCCTCACCAAAAAAATCAAAGATGTGTCTTGGTAGTAAAACAACATTTATTACATTTAATATAGGTACTTATTATTTTTAAATTTACATGATATAATTTTTGAAAACTCCCAAAAAATCTTAATGTGTTAGTTACATAAAATAACTATACAACATTCATTAGGTACTAAAATGTAATCTTTATTTAAAATAATAAACAATAAGCATAGACGAGCGCAAACCTATATTTCAGAGGACGCCTATAATATTTTTGGACTCTTTATTAACAAAACGTACCTACATTTAATAAATTATAGTACCTATATAAATAATTAAATAAACATAACTTTAATTTCTTATTTAATATTGTGGTGTATTAGTATCTATGAATATGTTTTTTTTAATCTCATATTTTCTCAAATAGCTTCAATTTTATTTATAATTTGTACTTTATTAACCAATTGTAATTGTTATTTAATCATAATAAGTTTTTGCATGAACATTTGAAACATTTAGTTTATTTTTATCATTACACAACATAATTTATTTTTTACCAAATAGTTTCCAATAAATTATATTTAATTTTAGCAACATCAATTAAAATATACGCCATTACCTCTTAGACTTAAATTGCAGGGCTCCAATTACAACATTTCAGAGAGGGGAAGGTGCTCGAAGGCACACCTGACACCCGCCGTGCTCACATCGATAACAATATGTAATCTTGCTGTCATAAATTCTAAATTTCTTTGTAATTTTCGTAATTTTATCTTTGAAAATATATAGCAAATACTCACACAAACATACAAACTTATGGAGAGGAATCGATCGCTTCCCTCACCCCCTCAAATATGCCACCAAAAAAAAAGTAATAATATTATACAGTGTATAATGTTATTAAACTGTGTATAATATACACTGAGCGCGGTGTTATTATTATCGTGATAATCATTATTATCATTATTATTATTTCTATTACAGTAAGTATTATGAGTGTGCGGGAGGGTGTGTGCATTGAAAGAGAATGTTCGCAATGCTATTCCATAACTGCCGTTTGCTTGTAATCAAATAAAGTACACACACACACACAATCAGCAACACATGGGAGTAATAAATAACCTACACATACTACATTTATACTTAAGAAAGAATAAAGGTATAAAATAGATCCCTCAGAACCTTATTTTGCTAATATTTTGCAATATTCTATCATATTTTGGTATTGAATGTGTATATAATTGTATATAATTCTCAACATTTAGAAAATTCGGTTTAATAATATCCTATATATTAAAAATCAATATACATTTTTAATAATAATATTTATATTATTTAAAAGTATACTTTAATTATAATCTAACTTTCTAATTTTAGTATAAATAATTTTGCACGCAGAAGTTTTTTTGAGAGTGATATTAAGTTTACAGATTTTGACTAAACAATTTAATCTCCTAAAAAAAAAAAATCCCACTGACGCTACTGTCTATAATTTGTACCTTACTATACCTTATATAGCCAACTTCTTATATTGTATTCGAGGAAATATGTGCCAAATCGATCGCCAATGTACGAGGATCTACGATACGCCATTTGGATTGCAGATATTGCTATAGTTCATAGTCGCGGTATTAGGCTCTGTTGACGCGCAAAAAGGAACCTTCGGTACCCGGGTAATGAACCCAATTAGTGGGTGAGGGAAGAAAGCCATCGAATACTCACATTATTGTACTGCAGCGAAATCCTATTGTACTCGTCCTGGTACGCTTTTTTCGCTTTCCTCTTTTCCGCACAAATACCCGCGATTCGCTCCAGTGTATTCTTCTCGATCCGATCGCACACGCCTCGTATAGCCCGGCTGGCGGCATCCAACTCATCCAGCAGCCGTTTCCAGGCGCCAGCCACCAGGCTGCCACTGGATGCCGTGTCGCCGGCACCACTAGGGCCGCACTTAAAGCCCTGTGCACACACCGCGCTCAGCGATGCCGCATATTCGCGGTCGCACTTGAGCTTGCTAGTCACACATCGGCGCATCACCTCCAGCATGCGGATCTCGGCCTCCTGCCGGCCCACTAGAGCCTCGTACTCGGGTTTGCCCTGGCCCGTAGCGCTACCACCAGTATACCCCATTCTGGCAACCGTCTGCTCAGTCGTCGTCGTCGTCTTCTTTGTCGTGGCTGTCTAGTGCGATGATCAGTCACGTCATCGTCACCGAGTCCTGGACACGACGTGCGCGCAGTCGTTCGACACCGGTGATGTTAGCTACCGAATAGTGAGTTACCAAAGCACCACCAACTTGCGAATCTCTGAATGAGTGCGACGATGATAATAAAAATTTATACCTACACAATAATATTATTCATGGACTATGGTATCAGTTTTAAAACTCTGCTTCGTCGTATTTCCAACCCCGTCTAAATTGTGTAGAACCGCAAAAACCGTGAACGCTAATATATAAATATATATGTATGGTAAATCACGATTGGTGGTACAATGAGATAATAATATAATAATATTTTAATATGATGTTATTGTGCACACGCGAAACGAACGACGGGCAACGTACCAGCACGGGGCACAGCGGACAACACGAGTTATGCGCCGCACAGAACCCGAACCCGACTAACCTGCCGCCGCTGGCCGACATAAAATTATGAGAAGCAACGAAAATAAACACGGCACGGATTGTTGCGCCACCGGTGTTGCCAACCTAAATATAGAGTCGTAGACCGTAGTGAATATGTGAATATCACCACCGACAGTATATAGTCGTATATAACCCCTCCACCAACGTCGTCGCCAACACCACCGGACACCGATATAACGCGACCGCTCCCGCGGAAGCCACCCATCACCAACACGTTGTGTGTGGAGGAGGTTTCAGACGTCTGAAGGCGTATAAGTCTGCATCTAAACACACTTTTTTGCAAATTCTTATTATCTTCGATTTCTTTTCGTCTTCATACAGTAATACAAAGCTATTTCATGTGACCGATTTTATATGACCACAAAAACACATCATAAATCCAATCGCCCATTTATTTCGCCAAAACCGTATTGAAATGTATAAAATAATTTCAATTCGAGACAGTCTTGAAAGCCGCAACACTTAGAACGATAAGTGTACGAAAATCGAGCAGAACCCCTTTTTAAAGCATTAAATTCTGAAAGAGCTACAATGTATTTCCAAATAGCTACACTAAAGTTTGAAGTTGCAATATTTTATTTCTCTTTAAAATCTATAATGTTCCATCAACTGCCAATATGTTCTTTCCTCACAAACAATTTCCATGATCCTTTCGTTAATTTCCTTCATTAACCAAATAGGTTATAAAATGCATTATCGTTTTATACAGATTCATCATTATTTAGTAAACCTAATATTTTATCCTTATTAAAAAAATTATATTCTATCCTAACTTAACATTCTCAGCTCACAGTTACATTACAACTACATGAATGTGATATAATATAGACAAAACAAATATATATATATATAGTCACATTAGTTAGTCACACTAGCCACATTTGTTAATATTATACATTGGTTAATTTATCAATAATTATTACGTTTTAAAACATTACCACTGGTACATTATAAAAAAAAAAACTTATAAATACAGATAATATGAAACAATAATGATACAAGCATCCGCAGTAACTTAATCATAGTTATTTAAAACAAATTTTTAAACTCTAGAAATGTATTAATATATAAAATAATAAAACCACATTAATGTAATTACTTCCAAACTTCGATTTTTCACAATCTTCTTTTGAATTGTGTTGACAGTGACTAATAAACTTCATAAGATTATGTTAAGATATCATGCTGCTTCCCGTAGTTACTGAAATGGAGAAAGTCTAACGGTAAGTTGGCAGTGTTCATAATTTGATCCAATATTTTATTCCAATACTCCCTGTTTATAAATTAGAGCTAATTGTTTATTTTTAATATATTTTTATGATATATTGTGTTTTTCTTGTAAAACAACCGAATAGTTTAAATATTATAACATTATATTATAAACTAACTTAAATCAGACAATATTTAAATTGTAGGTCATTAAAGGTATTTCAAAACTATTTACTACCATAAATTGTTACATAGTTTTCCTGTATGAAAAAATATACATATCATTAATAATGATTATAGTTGGAAACTAGCATAAGTATAATATATGTACTCTTATTTCATATACTTTATAGTCACGCATATAGTGCAATAATCCAAAATAATATTGATAAAGTTTAGACAGACAACTCCATGAATCTAATTTTTCTCGACAACTGAGATTATGAAGTACACAAATATACTTGTGATTTGGATATTTTCAAAGATCTTTAATACAGGTAGATATCCGGTATTATACCATTTCTATAATTATAAATTATTATGTATGATTCAATTAATGTACTAATTTATTATTAATAATTACACAAAAACAAGAAATTACAGTTACATGAACAGAAAAACTAAAAAAATTACTTTTAAACAAACTATTACAGGAAGCAGAAAAAATAAAAACAATTATAATAATTATAAATAAAATAATAAGTCGATTTCATATCCGTATTCGTTAGTATCCATAACGTCGAATAAGCAAAAATCGTGCTGGCGAGACATTTCAACAAGCACTTTCAAAAATGAATGAAATAATTACTGTGTAATAAAATAAATGTACTTGATACGAATACAATCAAAGTAAAACGATGTTCAGAATAAATCAATCATTTATTTAAAATGTATGTTCTACACTCTAGTATTCTTCATTGAATTATTTCTTACATGTAAACCAAACACAAATGAAATTAGAACGAAAATAGGATTATCACTTTGTAATTTAACAACAAATATATGTTAATAATACGGCATTCTATTTCCTACTTCGTTTGAACATTTAATTTCGACGATATATATATATATATATATATATATATATATATATGTGTGTGTGTGTGTGTGTGTGTGTGTGTGTGTGTGTGTGTGTATGTGTGTAAATACTATAAACATCGTTACAACATCGTATTATTATCGCTATTGTCTTAGCTACCTATAACATTTAAAAATATGTAATTGATTATTAAACATATTATAATACATAATTTAGGCCCGGTTTTTCAATCACATTTATCCGTCAGATAACTCGAGTTATCTGACGGATAAGAAAAAATTGATAATAGGTACTTAATAATAATAATACTTTATTTTAAATATTATCCTTCAGATAAGTTTATCCGTTACGTATCTGGTGGATAACTGAATGAATGAAAAACCGGACCTTAACCATCAAAATTAAACATCCATATAACCATATGGATATGTATTAACCATTAACCAATTATATTTTTATATGCAGAATAGTATTTAATACAGTGTAAATAGTATCATGTTGAGCACATATTATACGATTTCATGCATGTCAGATTAAAACCAGATCACAAGTGGTGTAATTAATAAAATATACCTACGTATTTACTTATTATCAAAAACTGCATGTCATGTTATCTCAACAAACATACGTTGTAGGACTGTACAGTGTACACATAGTTATTGCTTGTAAATATAAATCATAATATGAGTATATTACAACGAATACTAAAAATAAAGACATTTTTTTTACAGCAAACTATGTTTATTACAGGGTACCTAATGGATTAACACAGAAGCTTCTGTAATCCATACATATTTGTTTACACGCAAAAACAATTTTTTTTTGCTTAAAAAATATTTACTATCTACACATAAAAAAAATATTACAATGAGCAAATTGTATAACAAATAGATTAAATTGACAACAATAACATGTTGAGGAAGTAACCTATTGGAAACACCTCTTCAAAATATATTTTAACAAACTAAATTCAAACTAATAGAAATATTGCACGCTATAGTTCAAGAAAAAATGTGTTAATTTGTGCTCCACCAATATTTCCACACAAACGCAACCAGTTTACTTACCTTATATCTATATTCATAAACCAAAATTGGACTCTGCAAAATAAAATTAATATTTTTTTAAAAAATAAGAAACTATAATCCATAATATTGATAACTCATAAGTAGGGCAGAGGACTTGGGCGGTACTCTTTTCGCCCAAAAATGACCCTTCGATTTTCGCCCACGTCTCTTATTGCCCAAATATTTTTAAACTACTTTCCCTTTTCGCCCAAGAATATTATATAGCACTTTCCGATCAAATTTTTATAATACACACTTTAGGAAACACTTACTTTAAATAATTTATATCTAACATAATAATAAATTTGTTATATTTAAATTATTTATTTGTGTTAATTAGTTTTATAAAGCCATTTAGCGTTACCCAGAGAGTACCACGAGGAGGCGGCTTCTCTTACTCTCCAAAAATGTATTGTATTTTTGTACATTAATATAATATAATATATAATATATAATATAAATTTTTATTCTCTACAAAAAACATTACCGTTGATTTCGAATTAGCAATTCATAAAACTATTGAAAATTTCTGGCCGAATACAACAATAATTGGATGCCGATTTAATTTAACTCAAACATAGTGGAGAAATATTCAAAAGTGTGGTTTAACTTCTTTCTATAAAGACGAATCTTCAGAAATTGGTAGGTGGATACGGTACACATTTGGCTTAGTATTTTTATACCCTGATGAAGTATCAAATTGTTTTGTTTAAGACCTACTATCTGACTGCCCAGTAAATGACAAATTAACAAATTACTGTGACTATTTAACCGATACTTACCTCTCTGAAGATGGTTTATTTCCACAGAGTATTTGGGCATATAATACGTCGGGATTAATAAGAACAACTAACGCGTGTGAATATTTTCATTCTTTTTTTAACAAAAGTTTTAATTATATTTCTTCACCAATAAATGTCTGGTTAAGTGTTATTAATGAAATTCAAACTGAAGTCTACATTAAATTAAATAGTTTACATTCACAAAGGTGTCCCAAACATAAAAAAATTATAGATCGACAGCGAAAAAATAAGGAAAAAATACAAAAATATAAAGCAGGAGCAATTAATCGGTATGATTTTATTAAATAAATGTCATTTAACTATTCTATTTAATATTATACTATCAAAATTTTGACTATTTATACTTTTGATAAAAACTTATTCTTGTATTATATAAAAGTTATATTAATGTACAAAAACACAATACATTTGGAGAGTAAGAGAAGCCGCCTCCTCGTGGTACTCTCTGGGTAATACTAAATGGCTTTATAAAACTAATTTACACAAATAAATAATTTAAAAACAACAAATTTATTATTATGTAAGATATAAATAATTTAAATTAAGTGTTTCTTAAAGTGTGTATTATTCGGAAAGTGCTATATAATATTCTTGAGCGAAAAGGGAAAGTAGTTTTAAAATATTTGGGCGAAAAGAGACGTGGGCGAAAAACGAAAGGTCATTTTTGGGCGAACGGGATCTTGCCCAGAGGACTTAAAGCATTTGCATATTTGTTTTGCATAGTCAGAAAAATAGCAGAGTATGAAACAAATACGTTTCATGCTTTCAAAAAGCTAGTTTTGCAATTTTATTTTGAATATAATTGCATATTTTGAATCCTTTTTGTTTTTAGGGCATATTTTACATTTGTATACGCTATTTTATACTTTCTGAGACATATTTTACTTAAATCGATTTTTTCCAAAGTGGCATTTTTATTTGAAACAATACAGTCAAAATGTTTGGTTAAAAATTTATTTGTTTTAATTTTTGCCGTATAATATGGTTTTTGACTGTCTGCGAGCACTAATTTTTCCTAGAAGCGATAACAATCTAACGTTGTTTCTTTACAGAAAATTAAGAAAATTAAAATATTTAGTAAAATGCATTTTGTTTATTTGGCTATGGTATATACAATATTTAAATTATGTAATTGTTTTAACTTGTTTTAAATGCTATTTATTTTATTAATACTTTTAAATAAAAATTTTTAAGTGCATAAGTGCTTCTTTGAATTTTTTTAGAACTAAAAGTTTTCTGTCCTACTGATAAGTAATAATTGAAATAAATTTATTTAAATTTTGTGTACAAAAAAGCAGATACACGTGAGTGTACAGAAATATAACGATATATACACATGTACTCATAACTACGGTGACCGTACTCTTCAAAATAAATACATACTGCACCTTATTAATATTGCCTTTTTTATTTTCTGCTAACTCAAACAAAGTAAATGTTTGTTGTATAAAGGTTTTTAAATACAAATAAAATATCTACACACACAAATATTTTTATAATTATTTAATACATCCATTAAAATGGTCTGATTAACAAGCCACAAATACAATTGTATTTATTAAACAATAAGTTATAAGTTTACAATAATAAATAAATGGGATAATGCGGCACAGGCTTGAAAAGCAGGACAAAATGCGCCACGTACTACTTTCTTCTAAACAAACTTGAAAAACGAGGCGATCCCGTATAATAAAGAACGTATTTTAGTGATACTATTGAATGAATATTTACATTTTATTACTAATATAGTTATTTAGTTACCGATTAGATGATTGATAGCTCTGCGATTTCTTGTGTGATAAGTTTAAGTTTTATTGTTTTCTGTCTATAGCAAATATAAGCATAAAGCACCATAGTAATACAATAAGTAATATCATTGATCATAAATATTAGTCTTTATAATCAATGGTTGAATGTAAAATAACTACTATAATATACGCCCATATAGTCTACGAACTGAACGAATATAACAAATAATAATAGTAGAATACCATTAAATTTTATGTTATGTTTATTGGTTTATGGACCTTGTGGTCATTTTTGATTTAATATACTGTCTAAGAGTGAATTTACTAATTACTAATAGTGTTTAATACAACTGAATTAATATAAATTTTTAATTAAAAGTTAATTCAGTCTTTAAAGGTATACAAGAAGGACCCGGTTTTAATCTGATATATAACCCCTACCCCAGCTTCTACCCCTTTGAAGATCTTTCATATTAATTTTTATTTGTCTTGTTTATGAAAGATGGAATCTTGACATAATTAGCCTTACTAATAGTAAGTTACTATTATAATAATATATAGCCATAAAAGAACAAGTTCAATATATATTTGAGATATGCATTGTTTAAAAATTCTAAAATTCTGAAAATGTAAAGTATAATAATTTTAGAAGTTCAAATATAAAATTTTTAAATACATTATACATCATTATGTATCAATATAACAATAAATCAATGGTACAGTTTAAACTAATAATTATTATTAATTGCAATTTATCAATTATTTTAAATTATAATTTTAAGAAAATAATTAAATGTAGTTAATCATAAATTAATATAGGTAGGTAAAAGTATATTTATTTTTGATAAAGTGTTATTATATTTTAATGAAGTAACTTTGTTGAACATAATTAATTTTATTCAAAAATATATTTAATTGTTTTAAATGTATATATGTTAAAAAAAATGGTAGCTTTGCATAAAAAAATACAATATTCTGATTTATAAATTAATGCAAATATCATCATTATATAAAAACTATTTAATGAATCTTTAAATTAAATTAATTGTATTTATGTAACAATTTTGTGTATCATTCCATATGAATTTATAATATTTAAAATCACAATGGGCTGTTTTATTACAATTTTAGTTTGTTTTTATATATATTTCTTTTAATTACACAATTTACACAAATACAATAAATTTAAAGATGTTAACATTGGTGATTTGAGTTATTATACAATGAAATTTCAATAAAATTGAATTTTTATAAATTGTTTAATCATAAGATAAATGCTTAAAGTAGATAAGCAATACAATTGAAAACATAAATAAATGTTTCATCATCAATATGATACCAATTTCATAGTTTTATAATAAATGTAAAGACATATAACATGAACTGTTTTCATAATTTATTGTAATTAATGTTATTTCATATATTTGATGGCATTATAACTAATAATTATTAATTATTCAAAGTCAGCTGTTTGACTGACTTTCATAGGATTTAATAATTTGTAAGTATATAATTTTGTTTTTAAAATACTTTGATGATGAAGTATAATATCCACACCAAGGAAAAATTTTAAGGATAAAGTATCCTTAATATTTTTTGTTGCCTGCTTAAAATATTCAAAGATAATCTATTAGCATATAGACAGGTCATTGTGAAGTTATATTAAAAACAAAAAAAGTACATCCCTACAATTATTATTTGTCCATCAATCATCAAAAACATGTAGGCATTTTTACAATACATGTTATTAGATAATTTAATTTTAATTTTAATCATAAATTCTATATTTTCATAGTATTATAGTTACCAATGAATTTAATAAATTTAAAAAATATTTATGTTATAAAAATGTACCAAGTTATTGTTCAGATTTTTCAAACAAATATTTAGAACAGAAAAAAAAAAATGTAGTAGTCAAGTTACAAATATATTGTTCAAAATTAAAATGTTTATGAATATAATATATTAATAAATATTATTTATTAATTTGTAAAACATTTATCATTTAATGAATACATACAAATAAATGTTCCAAATTAATTTGATTCATTAAAAATAAATTTAGTAGGGAGAGGAAAAATAAAATATTGGATTAAATAAAATAGACTAATAATATTTAATTTACATGATACCGAAAATATATTTATGCGCTTCTTCACTTTCAATAATAAACATACATGTATTTTAAAAACACAAACGAAAATAAAAATTATGAATATAATAGTCACAAGACAGGAACAGACTTAAAATAGTTTAGAACTGATAAGATTTTTTTAAAAGTCCATTAATTATTGACAGTTGTGAAAAACAAGAGCCGTGAAATATTCTGTTCATGTCTTCAATATATTTTTATTAACAGTTCAATATATTATAATATTATACATAGTCTACAGTTTAGTTTATATAAGAAAATAGTTTTTTTTTTACAATAAGAAAATGAATAGTTAAAATTGGTAACATCTAAAAAAATAATGCTTTTCATGTAAAAGGTACAAGGCACATTTATTTCACTTAAAAACTAACAACATTTCATTTATACGAAAAAATTGCCAAAACATTAGTATTAAATTACAATAATTTAGTATTAGCTATTCTATTTGAATTCCTTAACCAATTTTGATCAACAGTCAATTTAAAATATCCTGACTAGATCACAAAAAAAAAAAATTACAAAAACCTAGTTTATAATAAATTGGAGGAGGAACTATCTGTAAAAACGGGTTTAGAGGGAAAAGGGTAAATTTCAAAATATTGATTCATGGAATGTGGATGTATTAAGCTCTAGTTTCCCTTATGTGTTGAAAATAGCATCGTACCCTTAACAAAAAGAGCAGTCGTTAAGGACGCTGAACTAATATCACAATGGTATCCTTTGTTTTTACAAAAATTAAAATAAAAAAAAAAAAAAACAATAATTTAGTTTGTTTAAGATCTCGTAGACAACTGCAATGTACATACAAGATCAACAAACAAGAATCCTAAACGCACATTTTTAACACAATTTGGTTTGAGTCACAAATTCAATAAAATTAGTCTTTAAAACTAGTGTTTTAGTTTAAGAATTAGAGAATAACAATGCCATCTCAGATTCTGTTGGCAGTCACCCTGTGTCATCTGCAAGGATCAAGTAGCACTTCGATCCAAGTTGGACAGGATGTTATTTCCTGTCGAGAATACTTGGGCCCCCATCCTTTGGCAAAGCTAATGCGTACAGCATTAGGATCGACAGGGCCCACTCGAAGCCCATTCGAGTAACGTATTCGGTCACCATGTGGGTTGCCCGTGAATATGTTCAAACAATGACCAGATGGTACTCGAAAAACTAGATATGATTTACTGTCCGGATCGTCCAGTGTTGGTGAATTGACAAACATTGGCCAATCACTTAGGTTATACGCCCATACACCATCTTCTTCTCGACTCAAAGCTAGACCTATAATAACCGTAAAAATCAATAAAAATAAAATATAAATCAATCACAGTTAGCGAATAAGTAAAATTCCCACAATTGGGTTAGTAAATACCTTGTCCGATTTTAGTCCTGTTTCTGAGCACAGACTCTGGAGGGCTTTGTGTGGGTGGAAAATTATGTTGAGTGAGAGCAGCTAATGACAAACCCGTGCCCAATGGAACGTTCCAAAAAACATTCACAGATTTTGTGTCAACGGGAAATAGTCTTCCGACCCGTTGCGATAGTTCCCAATACGCCACTTTACACCACTCTTGTTCATTTGGTTTTTCTATAAAGACAAAAATATAATATTTTATTTATTAAATTGGTTGATTGGTTTATACATTTCCACGTATAAATATTATGTAACTTATTAAGGTGTTTAAAAATCAAAAATATAAAGTATTTTATATTACAGTATATTTTATAACTTAAAATAGCAAATAAATAAATGTCATTATGAGATATTGATTATTCCTCCTCCAATTTACAATGCATTAGTGAAATTCCTACACTATGTTTTAGTAATGACGATAGTATATAAGAGCAATGGTAGAAAAAAAAATTAACCGGAATTGAACGAGCGAACAACCGAAAAAGGACAAAAATGTAGACGTCAAGGGCTACGGTGTTTCGTGTGATGGCGTCCTGATCATGCCGCCACGTCCTGTAACTACCAATACGAACCATAATATAAAATACAATAACGATGACAACCACATGTGATTTATCCATACTAGAGAAGTCTTAACAGAGTTCAGCAACACAAAAAAAAACCAGAAAGGGATTCTCAATTATATCAAAGAAGCGATCGGTGGACCCTACATTTTCTCGATGTATGTTTTTATTCTTCCATTCAACAAAAAAAAAAAAAAAAATCCATTTCAAATAAATCGTTTACAGAGAGTACATACTAAACGTACACGTTATATAAACTGGTTTATAAACTAAACAGAACAAAACTTAAAGAACATGCAATCCGAGAAACAGCAATAAAAGTCGATGGATTAATATTTGCTACATATAATTTGGCTATTTCAAGAACCAACTTACTTATAAGATTAATTCGAATTAATCGAAAAAAAAAATAATGTCACGATAATTCGGCGTTAATAAGTACACCCAATATTAAAAGCAATGATGTACCCGTCGGAAACGGCGACTTTCTAAAAAAAAAATAATAATAAAACTAATAACCAAACACGGTTGTTTTTGGGTACACGCGGCATTTCTGGCATTCCGGGCGGCCGTCAGTGGTGGCTGATGGGGCGCCGCCCACCACTCGCATTCCACCGAGACGACGATGTCGTCCTTCTCTTCCTCTACCTTTATTATTATTATTATTTTTTTTTTTAGGATATTCCGTCGTCGCTGTCTAATCGCACGCACATACGTATAGGTAAGTAATAATAATGGTTAGATGGCAGCGGTGGGTCCCTATTAGTCTTCTCCGAGAGAACAAACGGCTACAATCATCGCTCCCGTGTTTGTTTTTCTTTTTCATTCTTTCCCTTCTTACCTCTCGCTCATCACGATTTCATTACACTGGCAGAAGAGCATTGTTGTTTGGTTAAGACTAAGGTATAAAACAAATACTAACACTTATCTTTGAAAGTAGAAAAATATTTATATAAGTAAAATTGCATGGTAGGAGTTTTTATTCAACAATTTACATAAAATGATGGATTTAATGAAAGTATAAAAAGTAATTTTCAATTCCTACAAATAAACCTATTTATTTAATTTATCATATTTTGGTCAGTCATCATTAATTAACAAAATGATCAATAAGAGTTTGAATTAAATATTGACGACATCAAAGGTTACCCGTTACAATACAGAATTTCGATCATGGTTTTTGAATATTGAGAAAAATAACAAAAATAACCTCTTAAAATGGTTTCGTTATGTAGTTAAACTTCAATCCATTGAACTGTTTGAGACCCACTGAGGGTTTTAGTAACGCGCGTGTTACGGTCTGTTCATACATAGTTCAGGTAATTTTGATTTTGCCCTGCCATACGAGCGCTCTTTGAAGAAATATCCGTTAAGAATCACTTCACACTTGTTCCCCTTCACATCATTTCTCAGTTTATTATATTATAAACTCAATACAAAAATCACAAACACACGCGGCGATTTTAAGTGTATATTTTTAACATTTGTATCCTTGCAATGGTCCGACTAACGTCCATCAACAACAAAAAATTGTTTTCTTCTCGTTTCGTCTGATTAGTTATTAATTGCCTAACAAAATTTTATTAATCTTGTGAAAAACAGCAGTTCCAATATAATACGGTAAGGCTTCTATTCATCAAGTTTAACAAGAGGGAAAATTCTAAATCGTTCTAAATCGCTAACTAAAAAACAGATCAGAATCGTAGTCAGAGTATATCCTGTCATTATAAGACAATATAAATATGTTTATGAACGAAGAAGCACGGCGACAACGACACTCCTCTACCCTTCTTTCCCACCACCGATACTATTACTATTATTGTTAGCATGACCGGTTTTTCGTTATTTGTATTACACCTATACATACACACACTACGTTACATCAGTACTTATACCAACATACATTTTATTATTATTATTATTATTAATAAATAATAAAGCAAAGCAGCCGCCGAAGCGTGTATATATTATGTTATTATACGAATTCCGCGCGTATCTCTGATGTTCTCGGGCACACACGACGTTTACATAGCCGCCGCCTCGAGTGTGTATGTGTGAGTATGTGTACATTTACGTCGTCGGCGGCGAAAGCATTGTAATTTTCGTAATTGGCGCCTGGAGGCGAATTGTCGCAAAAACACACCAGAACACACAGGATCGTGCCGAGGTGCTCCGGGGACCGATTAAAACGCGCGTACGGCTGCCGGCTGTGATACGTGTTACGGCGTGTCAGAGGCGGCGTTTTTCATGGACACAAACGGGGATAGAATGCGCGCGTGTGGGAAAACTGACCGCCGAAAATTTTTAAGTCGATAAAATAAATATATATCATACATTATGTGTAAGAAGAAAAAAAAATACGAAATTGACGAGTGCTTTACTCGTTATTATAATAATACGTCATATCTCCTGTGTTATTATACGCCGCCGCCGTAATAACCGGTCTCGGACGCCGAACACGCCGGTGAAAATGTAATAATAATTGTTAGAGAACGGGAAAAGAAAAAAAAAATACTAAATCGTTTATCAAGCAAAATATGCGGTGGCTGAAAATGGATGGTTTCGTAGGAGAAACCACCAACGGGGCCAACCAAGTATGCGTACATTTGAACAGTTGAAAAGACACGCACGCACGCACACACACTGTAAGAAATAAACTAGGTTGTATTTTTTTCCTCATAATCTGGTCAACGGCAACGACCCTGGCGCCACAAGGGGACAACACACACGTTGGTCGTTGGATTGTTACCATCGCGACCGCGTTCGTACACACGCACCGTAATCTCTCTGGACTGTGCAAGGCGGAGGAAGTACACAACACGGAGACCGACTCTTCCGACCTTTGAGCACTGTAGCAGTCATTTAGCAAACACGCGAGGGTCATAAAAACAATGACGATATTGTCATTACACGTGATCCGCCAGACGCGGGAATGCAGAGTCGACGGATATTCGGCCGGGTGCCCGGGTTTGTGTAAGCGTTGTGTGAACGCGGTCGGGAACACCGAGAGAATACAACACGAAGACGACAACCAACCGGTTCTACGAATCGAGCGCGCGCGGTGGGGGCCGCCGCCCGTGATGAATGGCCCTGGTGCGCATTGGACGCTTGGATGCCGGCAACCGGGTCAGACCCGGGCGCCACGTAGCCCGTCATTAGCAGCACAACAGCACATGGACCTCTCTACCCCCTTACCCAACAATATATAATCGAAAACACACACACAAGACAAACAAAATACGCTTTTTTTTAAATTATTATTTGTTTTGGATTTTCAATTATCCTTCGGATTTTTCTTCAGACACAAACGGATTCTTAAGCACGCAGGAAACATTTATTCGATAATTCAAACCGTCGTCCACGTAACACGCCAACGGGAAACCGCGAACCGACGACAAAGACAACATTATCGTATAGCCTGATGTTTTTACTCATTCCATTCTGGTAGCCGATGGGATTCATGTGTACATGTTTTTCAACTACAGCGGTTGTTGTGGTGTTTTCAATGTGTTCACGAATCAACAGCGTTGGCGTGACGTCACGGGCGCCAGCGATACGGCCGGTCGTCGTTTGTAATGGTTATTTTTATCAGGGGATGAGCGGTGGCGGGCGGAGAGGAGCCCGAGTGTGTAGCGTGTGCGGTTTGGAAAAAAAACCAACGTCGCCAGTCTATTTCCCCACCGCTACCGACACGGCGAAACGACACACGCGCCACGCACACACTCGCACTCACATTTACATACGTACACTTGCACACATAATAATATTCGTCGTCACCGGGGCACATATTATCGTCAGCCGTCGCCGCCACCATTATCATCGTCATCACTATCATCATCATAATCAAAATCATCATCATCAAAGCCGTCGTCACAAGTGGAGGGGTGTAGAGGTAGAGGGGGGGGGGGGAACCGATCGTAGATCGCTGCCGCCAACAGGCGCCGCTCATTACCGCCGCCGCGACCGCGAAAACGATAAACAACGAGCTCGCGCGCGCGATAAATAATGTTCGTAATAATAAAATATCCTCGCCACGTCTTGCCGTACATTTCGCGTGTGCAATACAATCCGCGGACTGCGGTGACGCCGCCGCGCAGAAGCTGAAGAAAAAACTGTTGTACGTTTTCATCGGACATGAATCAGAATACAATAAATAATAATAATATACAGACTGCATAACACATAATGTATTCACATATTATAAACACATGACACAGAAACAAAACTAAAATATCAGGCTGACGGATCTAATTATTTTTTCACACAAATATAATGCACACTATTGTTGCCGACGACAATGCGCGCGCCCCATCACGCGTGTACGCAGGCATCGAAGTGCCCCAGCGTTTTTATTGAATAACAACGTCGCAGCCGAGTAAAGGCCGTACTGATTTTGTTATTATTATTATTAACATTATTCGTACAATTATGCAAAGCACTCGTTACAATGATTGCTCGATTTTTTTTTTTAATATTTTGTTCTTTGTTATTCGGATTGACCTTGTATCTCTCCGATATTGGTTTCGATAAGCCCGGAGGATATAATATACATATATATATATATATATATATATATATATATTCATAATGCGGCGGAGGTCTACGGGTAATTATATCGTTTCCGTGTGGTCGCTACTCGTAATTAACCTTTGCTGGGTTTTTTTAAAGTTTGGTCGGGCGCCAGTCGGTCGCGCGGGTGCACCGCAAAATGTCATCTGCCGACCCCGCCCCGGCCTCGCAAGCCCGAACGACTCGCCGCCTTACAATATACATATATTGTATGCGTGCGTGCGTGTGTATTTGTGTGGATATAATAAATACGAAGAGAGAGCGAGAGAGAAAGAGAAGGCATATGCCGAGACGCCCGGCGCCCACGACAATCGCTGCCGCGCCGTCGTTCTCACGTTCTTATTATTTCGGTTGTCCTTCGCAGAAAAAAATATAATAATAATAATAAAATCAAGGAAATCCTAACACGAGCAAAACGATATATTATATTAATAACTAACCAATATCGCACAACACGTATTATCTACACACGGCGCCGGTGAAAAGGAAGTAACAAAAACAAACAAAAATAAACGGCATAAACCTATTTATCATCAATTTAGTCAATATTACTTCAACAGAGAATGTTAAAAGGGCAATAGTCGGTTAGTTGGTTTAAGAGAAACTGAGAGGTTTCACACAATTATGTTTGTCATTAACGAACGAAAATATTTTCTCTCATGAAAACATTGCATTGCTCAACAGCATTACTAGGAGATAGAATCATGTTAATTAAGATGTATTGTGTATTTCACACTGTATCATTTAGTACAAAGTAATTTCTTAAACACAACACCACAAATATATTTAAATAAATCTAATTATAAAGTGTCGATAAAAAAAATATAATGTATGCTTACCGTCACCATCAGTGCTAAACGATCCACGAAGTTCGTCATCATTACTGTCCCAACTACATTCACTAGGTGCACGATCTGAAATCATACAAAAGTTATTAATAAAATTGTTTACATTTTTTATGAGACACATGTTGTTATTGAACGATAATATTTTTGACGAATTACATGAATCAAAATTTATATTTATTTTTTAAAACATTATCCTTTTGATATCAAATACTATAACACAACATTTGATAAAAGATATTATTTTTTTTTTGTCTTTGCCATAAACATTACGACAATGCCATTAAAATTAAATAGTATACAGTGTATAAAAAAAAAATACTGCCTAATTATCAAGAATTATTATTTAATCGGAAGTCTTTTTCCACTATACAGTTCTCTATAAACTCCATAGTAACGAACGCTGTATATACCATCATCGTTATCATACGAAACCAATGATTCACATCAAATATAAATGAGAATCCTATGAAATAAATTATTCGGGCATTATTAACTCGTTAGTATTTTTTCACTATCGTCTGAGAAAAATCGGACGTGACTAGCCAAGAGAAAAATAAGCCGACTGGTATAGAAAAATATTACTGATGACTTAGTATAAATAAAAGGCAAAACAATATAGGAGTACCATTATATATATATACATGATCTGGCTGACCGATGCTGCAGCGAAGAAAAAAACAATCTGTAATATTTCTATTGTGTGAGAAAAACATACAATCGAGAGGGGGTTGCGCGGTAGTGGAGGTACACTCTGCAACAAGCTAAGCTCTTGTGATGCTGTTTTATATGTTATTCTTACTGTTCTCAATCAGATGACCACATTCCCGAGGAATGATTCTCTGATTTGCTCCCATAGCCATCCACCCGATCATCACTATATATACGTACACTAAAACGTGGGTTGTTTTTATAGACGTCTATTCTAATTTATAAATATAATTTTTTTCTTTCTACCCTTAACAATACGCATTAGTTCTATTGATATTCTATTTGCAAAACGAAAATTATTTTTATTCTCTTTTATCAAGATAAATTACACTATTTGTTACCTATAATATTGCCTAACAACGCGTTATAACTAAATAAAATATATAAATCTAATATTGAGAGGCATTTATCTTGCTAAAAACATTAATTCGACTCGCTAATTAAAAAATAATTTAAAATATACTTTAATATACACAAGTAATAACTTATGAGATAATCTATATTTTAATTTAACTAAATTTAATAACTGTAAAAAGAAGCCTAAAATTAATATACAAATGTACTTAATGTAATTTTTATACAGTTATCCATTGAAAAATTAAACTAATTAGAATGTTCATCTATTAAAAAAATGTTTAGATATCTAAATTTATAAAATGAATGCCATATTACATGATGCATTACATTGTTAGAAAACAAAATTATGTATTTTATATATAAAATTAAAAATCCACCTTAACAATTGCTAAATTTATTTGATTGTTAAAGTGGTTGATATATATATATATATATATATATATATATATATATATAAAGATGATAACTCATGAAATATCTTCAATACGTAATGTCATTTTCAGTCATAATTATTAAGTAAAATGTTATCATAATAAAACCAAGGATAGTACATAATTATACATAAATATGATGCAGTTTCTTAGTTGTAGGTATACTATTTTATATTTACATTAAGGTTTAAAAGGATTCCATAAATAATTTACCTCATCTTTTTATTCAGTCATTAAATATACGAATTAAATAACGGGGATAAAAAACGACAATCAATGTATGATACATAAAACATAAAATCACATGATTCTTAGGATTTTTGCCCCACTACATTTAAGGTCTTTTTTTAATGGTCTTATTTTCCGTCATTCTTTTGTTTTCTCCCTCGCGTGCAGTAGTCTACATTGGCAATCCGGAAATTCAACGGTACTAGCAATAGCTAATCTCTAAGCTTCCACTCGAACGGATTATTATTCACTGGGATCGTTAAATGAGAAAGGCCAAGAAGAGGGTGCGCCGGGTGAAGGCACACGTGTACCTGCTTCTGGCTGCTGTCGCCTGCAGCGTTAGGAATTTCCGAGGGGTGAATTTCAGATCGTTTTTCACCCTCTCGCGTAACACCGGAACAGTTTACGACGTTTTCATTCGGGGAGGCGTCGTTTCGAGCACACGCAACCGGAAGATTACTTTTACTTCGAAAAGTTTTTGCCTCTATCACCGGAAAAAATCGTCCTACCTACGTATTTCTACCACACGAACAATTTAAAAACGTACAACAAAAGAGTATTCAAGAAGAAATTGCTTCAACAATTCTATTATTAAAACAAACATTATACAGTTATGGTAGTAGAGTATAAAATTAATCACTACTGAACTCTAAATGTATTACAAACTATATTAAAGTAAAATTTGTTGATATATTATAAAATACATAATAGCATATGAAATATAATAAAATAATTCTAGATATTCAGTTTCCTAAACAAATAGTTCCATACCTATTTAAATTCCAAATATTATTATAAGAATATTAGCTTTTTTAAAAAGACTACAATATACTTAAATAAAGAAAAATAAATTATAATTAACAATATATAAAAAAACTTGAAATATTCTCAATAAAAATTAAATTGAAGGAGATTTAAAAGAGAACCTAATAATTCTAAGTCAATTTAAAATTATTTAACTATACAAAAAGCAGGAACAGAGTTAAATTTATATCTCAAAAAATATGAAATTTTCGATGAAGATAAGATTTACCTAATAGCAATAAGTAGATACTACACTTATTATAGGCACACCACAATTCTTCGACCGGTTAAATCAGAGTGAAATTGAAAGTCACTGACGCTGTAAATTTTGGCCTTGTGCCACTGAATTTGTTTTTACATTGAATTCAAATAAGAAAAATATGTGCACGAGTAACTTAAACTTTTAAAATGCACATAATATCAACTATTTTCAATGAAATGTATACACCTAGCTTTTTTTATACGCAGTATACGTTCAGTATACATGTATAACAACCATACAAGACAAATTGACATGCAAACAACTCAAAATCTTCAATAAAATGATCTAAGAATTATTTTTAAATTAAACACTTACCTTCGGGTTTCAGTTTTTCCTTCACGAACCTTGAGTAAGGCGGCGGAGGTCGTTCTGAAACAATACGAAAAGTAACAATATAATAGTAGGAAGGATTAAGTTTTCTGTGAAGAAGTTTCCCAAAAAAACCATATCGTGTTGGAAACTTTTACCATATAACACAGTTACTACTATTATGTATTCTTGTTTTTGGCAAGCGAAATACAAGGCGTGTCATGTATAATATCGCCGTAATCAATTGGCAATTGTAGAATTAATTAATAAAATTATTATTATAATAATATGATTATTCGTTATGTTGGAAAACCGTCATTGTTTAAACTATTATATAGACGACTAAGAATGTATGACCTGTGATGCGCAATGAATATTTATGGGAATAAATAGTAAAAAACAACCAAGATTTTTTTTCTTCTTTCTCTACAACGTCGGTGCGCGAGGACCACACAAGTTTGCATTATCCATTTGTACACTCGGGCGCGCCGGCAGACTATTTATATGCCACACAGTTAAACACACACACACACACAGATAGTCAAATACACAAAAACGTAATGGATATTTAGAAACTCTTAAGACAAACGTCCGAAGGAGAAGGTTTATCGAGAAAAACGATTATTTTGTTATTTTTTTTTTTCCTGGTTTTCGGCCAACATAAATACGACCGACGTGTGCCAATATACAAGACGACTGGCGCCGTCCAGCATTTATAAATAATTTTAAGAAAAACCGCACTTTAGTAAACGTCGTTGGAAGGAGACTTAAGAAAAATGGGTGATTTTTTCAAACTTTTCTCAAATTAATAAAAATTGGTATTAATTTTAAATATTCAAAAGAGATTTTTTTTTTGTACCTTTGGCCAAGGGAATGAGATGACGGACATCACGTACATACCGACGCCGTCACACCGCAAACCCAGTGATGAGATGGTCCGAGGGGGAGGCGGACCGGGTCGGGGGGACGCGCGCACGGTTGGGCGCCGCGGCGGAACTGGTGGCGCCGTCGGGTTGCGTGACCGGGTCTGCGCGCTATTTATTTCTCATCCGGCCCGACGGCGACGATGGCGGCGGCGACGGTGGCGGCCAGGTGAAGTGTGACGCAATTGGATCGGTGGATAGTATGTCTATACGCGAAATGAATATTATATACTTTTTACAGACGACTGTCGCCGCCGCATTGTAACGAACGGCGGCGACAGTGGTCGACCGAATACAACTAAATTGGCCAAAGGATTAAAAAACCTATCGAAAAGTTGATGTCGAAGAAAAAACAAAGAGCACTCCTATACACTTGACTCTACTTGAAACCGTATATTCTGTATACACATATCAATATTATTGGTCACAATACAATAACAAGACCGGCGCCGCTTCGTGGTAATAAGTTTAATCTGTGTCTGTTTTTTTCTCTTTCTAAACCACATATGTGCGTAAACACATAAATATATATATATATTCACATACATAATAAATTATAGATATATTTATTTATTAAATTATGCCAATCAATTTTATCACATTCTCTTATCACTATGGCGATTTCCGAGAATGTTGAATTACATGACTGTCGGCGCGCTGCCGCCGTGTGTGATCACATAAATAAAACCGCCATAGCGTATTGTTGTTCATCGTTTATCAGCGATTAGATAGGGATCCTGGAAAAAAGCGTAACGAACGTAGGTTAAGTTGCAATAATATACGTACACACCCAATGTTCCGTGCGAATAGCGAAACGATATTTGTTGAACAAATTACATGAATCCTACAGAAAAATATCAAATATACGTTTAATATGATTGTAGCTCGGAACACAATAAACTAGTCAGTTTAATGTAGTAGTTAATGTTCATTGGTTAATTTCCGACCGGATCGCAATGAATTTGTGTGGGAGATAAAACAAACGATAAATTATATGTAGAATAAAAAAAATTGAAAAAATTTTCTAGACTTATATAACGAATAGTGTCCAGGGTACAATCAACCGCCTATCAATACGGTTAATTAATTGCATCGGTGTTATTAATAAACGCGCGTGTTCAGGCAATTTATCGGCCCCGTGAGGTCATCCCCATCGCGGGGCTACAACATACTGTGATAATGAGAGTAATAATAATATTAATTATAATGTATATACTATACTTTAGTAAGCACTTGGCGCACATGCACACACAGTGCACATAAAATAATAATCATAGCATAATGCAAATTATCATTCACGCTTACCGATCTCGCAACGTTTGCTCCAGTGGTACGGGTTACAGCACACCATGTCGGGTTGTTTGGCCGTCTGACAGGCGGGTGTGTTTTTCAGCTGTTCGACGGTCCGGAGGTCAGGCCACCGCCATAGTCGGCAGCAAATGACCGCGGGATCGGCGAACAGGAACGGCCGGACGGCCACGCACTCGGTAGCGTCCACGCCGCCGGTGTCCACGGCCCGGAGCAGCGTTTCCAGCTGCCTGTCGTCCAGCCGCTTGAAAAGCGCGTTGCGGAACTGCCGTTCGTCCGACTCGACGGGCAACGAATGCGCGGTAGGCGCCGTGGTCGCGGGCTGAGCGGCCGCGGACGTTTTTTCCGCACACCTGGTTTCATTGTCCCTGCGCACCCGTGCCTTCCACAAGCGTTTAGCTAATGCCGTCCGCCTCCTCCTGAACATGAACATAAAACACGTGAATGCCGCCTCGCATTTGGTGGCCACTACTTCCGCCGACCCGCCGAACCGAATACTGCGCCGATCCGCCGGCGGCCGGCGAGACGCACGCGAGGCGGCGGCGGCGGCACCTTGATATGTGATCGCGGCGTGCGCACCACGTTGTCCGGACGCATCCGTTTCGGCCCGACCGTTGTCGTCCGTGCGGCGTCCTCGATGATGCCGCCGCCGTCGTTGTCGTCGTTATAATTTACCACCACGGCCGACGGACACTACTGCTACTGCTGTTGCTGCTGCCGTAGCACCACCGCACACGATCATTTCGCGCTATTATTACTATTATTATTTTGTTAACGATATTAAATCCCTGTTTTCACGCACCGTCGATGCAACAACACAACAATACCTACACACACATTCACACTACGCACCCCGACGACCGCGAGTATATTATACACGCAACGCACCGCGCGACGATCGAAGGATAGAATACCTAAGTGATATGTTGGATGCGTACGCGAACTACAACGGGAGAACTTAACGCAGACGACGGAAACTGGCTCGCATGGTATTACGGTTGTCGTACACGCGGAACACACGCACGGTCACAGGCAATTCGTTAATAATCAACCGGGAGAGCGAAAATATTTCGGTCGGAACGGACGTCGGACGGCAACCACACGTCGTGTCGGCCGATCGGTACGAGACTGACGGGTGGTGAGAGAGCGAAACGGAGACGGCGGCGGCAGCGGCGGCGAGCGCGGCACACGTATAGTGTGTGCGTTTGTAGAATGGAATGGAATGGAACGCGCGCCTAGCGGACGCGCGTGCGCGAGTCGAGTAAAAAAAACGGGAACGGCGACGGCCGCCGACGTCGTCGGGTATCTATGCCGCCAGCCCGGTGGTTACACCGCCCCGCGACCATTCACCGACGTGGACGCGCGCTGCAGCAACACCGGCTCGCCGCCGCTGCCGCCACTACCCACCGATCACCTGAAGTACCTCGTCTCCACGCACGGGGCGCCACCTACCCCGGCGCCACCGGCCAGCAGTGCGACCACGCTTGCCGAGCCGAATGTCGTGGATTTGTCGCACGTGTGGTCTCTGTACATAGAAAATATACATGTAATATATTATGTGGTGTGTACGTATGTATTTATATACAATAAGTACACCTATATATATATATATATATATATATATACATATACATATTTATATTATAAAACACGTCCTCTTCGTCATTCTTTGTACGCCGTCCATCTCATTATTATATTATTTTCATATTTTTTTTTTCGTACGTAAATCTTTCCATAAACCTTTTTAATACAACGCAAAGTTGGATCTACCGAAAATACGCGTGCATTCCGCGTTCGTCTGTAAGACGTGATAATGATTCTTTTTTCGTCTAAAATCCGTGTTCGGTGATTTTTATTTTCATCTATACTCGTTTCTTCTTCTTCTTCTTCTACTTCGCCTTCCTCCCAACTATTTGGGGTCGGCCACCCTTGTCCTACACCTCCACTTTACTCGGACATCTATACTCGTTTGTTTAGTCGAATCATTCGTATGAGTATTGCCTATATTATTAATACGAATAGGTAACACGTGTTCGATCGAATTGTTCGTGATGAAGTAGATTCTCGGTAACTGTAACGTTTCCCGTACCGGCCTCATATTAAAAATTATTCGTTAATCATGCTAAGTATGTTTCAGTCGCAAATTATTATTAAATACTGCTATGAAGTAGCCTGGAAGTCCTTTCCTGTTACATGTCTTTTGATTTATGGACTTGGACGCCAAAACTTGGATTTAAATTGTATGTATTTAATTGTCTACACACGTTTTCTTCCCGATCAATAACCACTATTCGATATGAATAAAATTTCAATTTTAAATTAAACAAAAAAAGAAAAACATGAAATTTACAATTAGCAATTATCATATTATATTATATCAGTGTGAGTTGCAGATAAACCAAATATACGATTATTGTTCAAATTTTTTAAGCTAAAACTAGAATATTTTATCTTTGACGAGCATATTTTTGTAATCAGGTATGGATGTCATTTGTATATGTATGTTGTATATGGCGCATTGATAACTCTTGAAACCTACATTTAAAACATTTTGAAGAGCAAAAAATAAGAGTTCAAATCTGCTCCATCTCTTTCGAACACAATATTATTACTATAAAATGTTTCCATTGCAGTGATTTATCCAACAAAAAAAATATTTTTGGACTTCAGTATTCTCACGAATCGATTACACTATACACTTGGGCAATCATAAAAAATACTCAAAACACCAATATAATATTAACAGTTAAACTTTCGAATGCAAATACAAGTTTAAAAACCAAGCACATTAAAATTGTCAATTCATTACATAATACACTTACAATACGTAAATAAATTAAATCAGAAATTTAGAAAAACGGTAATAAATTGAAATCTTTGAAATCGATTCAATACTTAGTTGAGTGACATATTGTTAGTGGCCAAATGATTAATTGTTACGTAAATCAAAAAATATTTTTGTTTTGTTGTATTTATGATTTGATGTGTAAAAAAAAATTGATTACGAGAATTATAACACGTTGTGGAAATACTTATATAATAATGACACGTGTAATGTAGTTTATAAATGTATTGTCATATACTGTCAATTTTGATATGCACTTTATAGTTTGTACAATTCATGGAATTATAATATTAATTTCATTGGAAAATGACCTGAGATGTTACTGCTTATACAACCACAATAATAATTATATGTATTTATTTATATACATATTTAATCAAATAATACTGAACCCATGTATTAAAAAAAAATAATAAATAAAATGAATAAAAATGTTTTTGACTTCAAAATAACGAAATGTTGAATTCTTACGGCATGAATCGTGTTTTTTATTTAGATGAGTATTTATTGCGTTACACGCAGAATAAAACGGAAAATACATTAAATTCTTCAACTGTTAGGTCATCTTGCAGCGCGGTTTACCAGAACGTTCGTGAAATAATTAATTACAATACCCGGGCACGCGCTTGCAGACCGATGTTGAATGACGGAACAATGGACTTTTTTTATTTTATTAAAATGTAATGTTTTGAGTTTATCTTTTTGGACCATGATTTATTTAGGGTCGAGCGAATGGCTTTTGCGAAGATTGAACGAAGAAATCGGTTGCGTTCCCGCTGAGATCCGACAACGGTCGCGTAGTGTTACACGAAAATCGCAGGGCTCTCCTTGCCGCCTTCCCATCTGTGAATATACGACGACAACAACAACAACGCGCTAACAAGTACAACATATTCAAAAAGCGGGCGGTCCACGGACATCGTAAAGTGTTTATTATTACGGTTATGTGCTCGAGCGCGGGACGACACGCAGCTTCACCGCGCGGACGCGACACGCCGGAGCGTGTCACGGGTCGACGGTGGTAGCGGCGCTAAGGGCATAACGAGGAGAGGTGCAATGGTCGGAGATGAAGGCGGGTCGCCCGGGTTGAAGAAAACCGCGGTCGTCGCTACGCGCCCCACGGTCTTGGTGGTGGTTGCGCATAATTATTTTTAGCGTGCCCGTGGCCGGCGTTTACAGCTTTTCTCGGCTACGCGCGTCAAATTAAAAACACAGGCGTCCGCGGGCGCGTTCGGCGGGGAAAGGCGTTTCCCCTTCCTTTAGATGTATGTTTACGACCGATCGCGGTGGCATCTGCAGCGTCAGAGAAAAGTGCATTGTGTCGACTGTTGGCTCACACGCGCGCGCCGCCGTGGCCGTCGGGTTCCATTAATTTGCCGCGTTTATTATTAGAACTGCGGGACGGGCCGCGTGTTTTTGTTTCGGCCAAACGTATCGTTATTTATCGTCGCCACTGACGCGCCGCGAGTACCGCCGCCGCCTGCCACTGACGCCGCCGTGCGTTCCCAAGGATATTATGCATCGAGAGAAATACACGACACGGAAACAAACGGTTCTATTAAGTAGCGGGGGCCAAACCGAACGAAAGAATAATAATAATAACAGAGCTCTTGATACTCCACCGCGTACGTGTGTCTATTGCACTGCATATCGACTGTTATCAACCCGTGGTACGATTGTAAAATATATTTTAATATTCCTTTCCTATCTTATCGACTTATCGCGTCCATTCGAAAATAATAGGCAAATACTTGTTTTTCGTTTTTCGTTGTATTCATCTACTTCAATTTAAATAAAAATATTGTACAATATCACTATCACAATTTGTATATATATATATATATATATATATATATATATACATTTACAGGGCCGGCGAGAGGGTAGGGCAGTGAGGGCTAGAGCCCCGGGGCTCGTACCTCTGAAAGGGCCCGTCGTCTCAGCTTTTTATTCAAAATGATTTATTATGTCATTCGCCGTAGCATAAGATGCAAATTCTAATATTTTTATTGTACTTAAGTGTCGACAAGTAGTATGTAACTTGACCAAACAAGTGAAAGGGGGCCTGTAACCGATCAGCCCTGGGGCCCTCAAAAGCTCTCGACGGCCCTGTACATACCCACATATACATATGTACACAGAGTTCAAAACGATACGTTTTGTTTTCGTCGGTGATTATTTCGTCAACTGTATAAGAATCTTAGAAACTATCATTAATTCCACGCATTCAAATAGTCAAGTTAATGATGTCATACGTTGTAAACTGTTATGAATTGCTGCATGTGTCTAAGTGCGTTTTAATCACAACACGAATGTGTTCAAATTTTTATTTAGTATAAACCGCATAATACATAATTCCAAATTAACAGAAAAAGTTGCTTCTTGACTACGTTCGTTGTGTATATTTAAAATATTTTTTAATTTCGAATAAAAATAATAAAACATAGTCCACAAGTAAATATACATAATATATTTATTATACGTATTGATATTATAGATTCTAAATATATGATAATCTATTCAAAATAATCGTTTTGATTTACTTCAACAGCTGTGTTTCAGTAGACCATAGAAATTATTTAGTATATTTAGTTAACAATCATATCAATCATAATGGCACTTAAGTAACTCATTAGATTTAAATAAATCTTAATAAAATATGTTGGTTCCCATAAAAATGGCTATATATTTGCAATTATAATTTCGTGATTTTAATTGTTAGGAATTTAATGACACATCAAGTCTAAAAAAAATATTACGACTTCAAAAAATGTAATCTTTAGTTGTTATTCTAATTTCAAACTCTTTGTTAATATTTTTTGATAACGCATTATTAAATAAAGCAATTTTTATTTTAATGTATCTAAAATGTAATGAACGTCTTGTTATAGGTGCCCGTTATTCAGTTATAATAATACTTGGTAAATATATATTTTTATCTGATGTTTTTATACAAGGAAATAAAAAATCATTTAATTCATAGAATAATTCCATTATGACTACACACATATACACATTTTAATATTACCTTACCAATTAAAAATAATAACCTAATTTATTCCAAGAAAAATATAAATAATTATCGAAAAGAAACTACATATTTTTTAACTATTATTACCTAAATAGTAGGTAATAATCAAGCAGTTATGTATAATTTTGCGTTCTACAATTTTTTTTGCAAACAGGATACTTGAATATAAAGCGTTTAACTGTGTTACAGAAATTATAATGACCATTTTCATTGATTATCTACAAGGAATATATGTATGTATGATATAATTATACACAACATAGTAAAGTGTTTAAATATATGAAGTTATACTTATTATCTCCAGTTTAACATCGTTAAACAGAAATAGTATTGTGCACGTAAATATACTTCTACATATAACAAAATATAATATGATTATATAATGATTCATATAATGTTGTAAAATATACACTACTTATTAGCTCTATATATTTATATAGTTACAGTATCATACTATAATGACGTTTAAGCGCCGTTAGACAGAACAGATTGTTAGTATGTGTAAAAAAAGTAAACTCAACCTGTACATAAATTTCCAAGGGATTATCAGGTGTAGAAACAGGATTACAAAATTAATCCTTGGCCTAACCATTTAGTTGAGACAGTTAAGTTATTACCGTGTTCTTCGTTTATCTTCGGAGAGCATGCTTCCTATATTTACATCTCATATCACACAGTAATACTGCATTCGTTTAATTGTATGAAAAATATACATTAGAAGGACACGTCAGTATGATTTGTAATGCCAAGGTCGTATGATATCGAAACTGAACAATGAGAGTATACCTGTATGCTTAAGAGTTATTGATGATATAGTTATGGAATATTGCAAAAAATGGCAGCTCGCACTAATAAAATATTTATCAATATTATATAATGCATTTGCAAATATGCTGCATTTTTCGTACCACTTAAAAAGTAACGTATGGAAATATCAATTTTCATTTTTCAAACGAGAACACCAAATTTTAAACAATTTTACAGTTATTTTTCTGGAACTTTTGACAAAACTGAGTCAAAATTTGAACTAGTATATTGGAATCAATCAAAATTAAAGTTACATATACCAAGTATATGATAATTAGTACATTGATGTTTTCATTTTTCTCAATATATGATATACATTTATATTAAGCCAGTTATCAAGAAATAGTTACAAATAGCGGTTGAATTGAGACAAATTATTTCCAATTATCAAAAATTTAATAATAATTTTGTTCTATCGTTAAAAAAAAAATTATACCAAGTCTTTTATACATAAATTTGAAAAACTCCTAATGTACAAATTCAAATCTTGACTATGTTACTTCAAAATCTCCAGAATAACTAGTTGAATAATTATTTATGAAAGAAAAATAATGTTTCTATTTGAAAACAAAAATTGATATTGTCATAGAATACTCCTTAAGAGGTGTAAAAAAAATTAATGTATTGAAAAATATAGTTTTATAGTTCATATACATTTTTATTAAGTCAGAATTTGAAAAATCCATAATTCAAGCTTAAAAATTCATCCAGTACTTATATAAGTTATATAAATATATAGATAGATGTGTGATTTAAAATATATAGACAAATTACAATTTAGTTTAAAGCTATTATACAGATGTGCATTTGATAAATAAAAAAATTGTGATTGTGATTTATATTTTTAATAACTATAAATTGAATACAAAATTTAAATAATTAAATCATCAAAATACATATAGACCAGATAATAGGTACATAAATATTTCATAGGAATTAATCAATAAGTAAAATTATTATATAATATTATCTTAATTAATTAAGATTAATCAAAGCAAATTTAGAAAACAAAATAATAAACACGTCATGTGGATATTAAAATTAAAATAATGAAAGGATATAGACATGTGGGCAATGTTGAATGATGAGTGATCGGTTAATCTTGCGCCATTGAAAATCATGTTTATATAAATTATTATTTATGGACATAATATTATCCGCCCTCGTGATTGAACTCGTCGTTCATCAGTTCTATAGTCTATACATATTATCTTTTAAAAAATTAATTACTTTTCCACTGTATTTATTCAAGTAATAAGTTACAAATAATTGAGAAGGAATAAAACAGGATCTCTTCAAATATTATATTATATTCAAACATTATTGTTAATGTAAATAGTTTTACTTTAAACGAGGTACACGAGGCCAACATTACAATATGATTTACATACGAGCTAAGAAAAATAACATCTATATAATTAAGATGTATTGTGTATAGGGATATAACAAACCGTTTTGTCTGGTTTTTACTTGTTTGAAAACGTGTCGGCCTGCATTATTGGCTCCAATATTTGTGGTACTTTTATAATTTTAATGAGTTTGAAACATTTTATAATATATAAATATACTTTTTAAGTCAAACATTTCATCTCGGTTTGTAGTCTATACTTTTAAAATTGTTTTATTTTACTAACGGCGTAGAAGAAATATGAATCATTAGTATTATAATAAATGGTGTATAGTATTTTACGAATTTGAAAATTACATAATATGGCCGACGGAAAATCTAATAGTAGGTAAAAAATAAATTATATTTAATACTTCGAGTTCTCGACCGAGCGAGATAAATAAACTGATTATGGACCGGCACCATCCACGAACTGTTTGTAAAAATACTAATTCCGTATAGTTGTTCTCAGTTTGAGAGACTTTTGATTATAATATTTCAGCCCGGTCGGCACTTTGGCATATGTACTGTGCGTAATGTACTAGGTGGATACATTAAACGACGGCTGTGTGTTCGAGTACATGTAATAATAATAATAATAATAATAATAGTAGTCCGTTTCCAATTGTTATCCTGTCTCGTTTGGACGGTATAATTTTCGAGTCGCCCGCGTGCGGCAAAGTGCGGTCGTTTGGTTAGGAGGCATAACATGCGTCTTGTATACCGCGTATTGTACGTATTCATAATATATATGTATACTTTTACCATTGAATACGTGCATGGTGTATACTTATAACAAATATAATATATACGTATATGCCTACTCGTATACACGTCCTAGTCGTATTTATTTATTTTTCCATCGAAAACCCATTGCCCGGACGGCGATCATTTTCTTACGAGACATGCCGCGCGCAGACGTATATTATTACGTGCGGCACCGTCGAATCATCATTGCACCCGTAGCCTCTGGGGAAGACCCTTCTTCCACTCGATAATAATTTCCTCGCGCGCGCATCATCCAACGTAGTAGTAATAATAATAATAATATTAATAATAGTAACAATAATAACAATATTATCGTATCGTCTCGTCGTAAAGTGTATGGTAGAGTGTGTTACATTCAATTCGCTAGAAAAGTACACACACAGCACGTATATTAGACGTACGATTTGATTTTCTTCTATCCATCCCTCACGTCGAAAATTACAATAATAATAATAATAATATAAAAATCGGCCGCCATCGATAGGAATGCATTACATTCGAACAAAAACAGATAATACCATTCTTGCGATATTATTTTCATCGAGACGGCGGCGACGCTCTCCGCCGTCATTGTTGTCATCGCCGTGGCGGTATTTTTGTATCACTATATAATACGTTTCTTATAAGCAGCGAAAGAGTGTGTGTGTGAGAGAGAGAGAGAGATTTCTGTACATTATATGCGATGCGACGACGACGACGACCGCTCTTCAAGTAATTACCGTTCCGCCGGCGCGTTGATCGTAATTATCCCACGCCGCCGAGCGCATCCCAGCGCCACTCACACGCGCGCACGCACAAGACTTCACGTCGAAAACCATTCTTGTCTCTTTCTCTCTCTCACTCTCTCGCCTTATGCGTATATGCATTATGCCACTATGCACGTCTCGCACCAACCAGCCGACCGCGACGTTCGCGTCATTGCCGCGACCCGCGTGGTATTGTTTCACCATCACTCACGGCCACCCGTGCGTCGCCTGTTGCGCAATGAGACACTTTCACCGCACCACCGCCGCCGCGTGCGCTTTTCTTATTTTCGATTTTATTTTACATCATAATGACGATCACGATGATGATTGTTAATCATTATTATCATTATTAGGTATTATTATTATTATTATTATTATTATTATTATTATAATGATTACTATTACTATTATTATTATTATTATTATTATTATTATTATTTTTATTATTGTCCATAAGAATGCGCTTGTTCTCGTCGCTACTTCTGCACAGACTGGTGTCGAATTTCTCTGCGATTTCCCGATAGTACTTTTATTTCTGTTCTGCGCCGTATTACACGTATAACACTATATTATATATATACTTTATTTTACGTTTTTATTGTTTTCCTTCCGTTCCGTGGCCCGAAACGAGTTTCGATTGATCCAGCCCCAGCTGCCGCCGATCCACCGCCGCTCCCCTAAACGAAAACGATTCTGTACAACGTGACGGTTTCTCGGACGTACTGCGATATTAACTGCGATAATATGTGCATATATATATACATGTACACATATACGTATACGAAATCCGTATTGGACGGGTATACCACATGATAGATGTAATTTGTTTGCGCGAGTTCCGTTTACGAACGTAAATGTGTAAAAAATATGTTCAATCATACATATTAAACGCATGTTTACTAAAAAGTAACAAAACGTTTTTCCGAAAATTCCAAAACATTAAACAAAATATTGATTATCTAATGGATACGTTTTTATAATTTATATAGAAATTTGTATTGACAGTATATTTATGGTTTATCAATCCATAAGATATAAATAATAGTAAATGGAGTATAAATAATTTATTAGACAGATGTATAAATTAAATTCTTTGCGACATTGATTATATTATACAAAATGCATGTATTATAAATTAAAATCAACGACCGCGAAATGTGCATTTACTAGAAGTGAGACCGAATACGTAAATTTTTCGACTGCAACAAGGCGTGTAATAAACAAATTCGATTTTAATATAAATATTCTAAATCTTTATTTTGTGCCAAGTCGTTCGATTATAATAACTTTTTAAGAAAAATATATCTAAGCGGTACTTTAGAGGAAATCGATGTGTGTTTGCGTACTGAACCAAGGATCTGTTTAAAAATAATCATCGTTTAAGCTATTTATTTTTAACATTTTTAGTAGATTTGTACAATCGATGAAGTGTTAATAGATTTTCCAGACGTCCCGCCGTACAACTAAAATCCTAGTCGTAGTTTATTCTCGGAACAGGATCTCGCTGGCTAATGGAAGAAATTTGCTACGCCAAAAATACAACATATTCGTTATCGGATTGCTTTATTTATTATCGAGTAACTTTTTACATGTTGAAAATAAGTGGCTTTATGAATTTGTGTATTCTTTGTACAATCGTTTATCTTGGCTATTTCGTTATTTTTAGTGCCCACACGTTCCATTAAGGACGTTTGTAAATTTTAAGTACTCCTTTTTCCAAGATTCAACCATCATTGTAACTTAATTAACATTTTATAAACCGGATGAATATAAATCAATTAGTAAATGAATTTATAATTTTATTATGTTGGGAACACTTTTTATGGAAGTGTTTAACATTTTTTACTTACGATTAAGCGTGTAAGACATTTATTTATTGTTGCGGGCTGTTAATATAATACCAATTTTAATTTTAATACTCATTAAAAAATAATAATTATAATGAATTTACTATTTTTTTTTTTTTTTTTTTGTATTGAAAAATAATGCATAATTATATAGAGAATAAATAATACAAGTTTTTTAAAATACTAGCAGAAATCAGAATATTGAAAGTGGCTGTATAAGTCTTCTTTATTGCATTAATTTTAATGTCAGTCCTTTTACGCACTTAAAATGGAAACAATGATATAAAATAACATACACTATTTAATGTGCAATGTATAATCATTATATATTATTGTCTATATTGTCTAAGACCTATTACCGTGCATTTGCTTTCCTTGCTAAAATTTCATATATACGAGTACTTATGATGTATGATAATCGTACTGCATAAATAAAAATTAAGAATATTTTTATCCATATTATTTAATAAATTGTATATGTATTCAAAAACAGTTAGTATTCTTATTTACTGTTTTTGCTTATATATTTTATATTTCTTGTGATTTTTAAAATTCGTAATAAATGTCATAATTATCAGCAATTATAAGTTATAAAGTATATGCTGCGTATTCCATAAATTATTAAATAAAATGTTGAGTTATGATTTTTTGGTCTAATTTGTTTAAAATATTAAATTTCATATACATAAATAGAAACATATACATTAAAATATGTATAATGTTTAACACGCTATGATACATTCAACCAAAACAGTAGAATGATTTGAACATAGCAATTTTTTTTTTTTCGTTGATAATACATAAATTATAGATATGCTTGTAGGTAGATTGCTAATAATTATGAATAAATAAGATTAATTTATTTTCGGTAGGTACCATCAAAGTATAAATTACATAATTAGTCTACTATAGTAGTGTTTAATTAGACACAAATATTTTTAAATTTAATTAGGAGTATAAATTATTCATAATTATGTGAACCAAATATCAAAGCAACTTTTGATAGCATATTATACTTATATTTATTTATAATTTTCCTAAATTAGTCATATTTAATAGTAAGTACCTATGCATAGGCGTGCGCAAACTTTATTTTCAGAGTATGGAAAATGTTGCCACTGTTTCTACCCCACCACCAATGAAATTATTTTAAATGTTGAAAATTCTGGTAAAAATATACACAAAAATGTCTAAATAATAGTTCAATTTTTAATTTTAATTTTTTTTTCTTTAAAAAATGACTAATTATCCATTTCTTTATTGTTACAAGTGTCTTCAATATTAAAATTTAAAATTAATTACGAAAAAAAAAATTAAATATACAACACTTCAAATGGCTTAAGCAATATATTTAAATAGGGTAAATAAACCAAATCATTTCTATATACTTTAATGAAAAAACAAAATAAATTTGATAAATAATTTTAATTGATTGTACTACAATTTTTTTCGTGTTTATGTATTTATAAATATAGTTTTCTGAATAGAAAATAAAATATACTGAATAGTACTTAAATAACTGTTCCTATAAACCAATCCTTTATTTTAGTATTCTTGCATTATAATTTATTTATGAAACAGTTTTCCGAATATTTCGTATTTATCGTATTTTTCGTATTTATAGAAGACATAAAGAAATCAGTGGACCAAAGTATATATCCGAATCTTTATAAACTATTACAAGTAATACTTTTAACTAATTAATAATATACAATTATTATAATTAATTTTAACTCTACTTCAACTATTAATGATAACTTATAATAATTTTAGGTTAAATTTACATTGCCAATTAGTTCTGCATTATATTAATGTTCATAATATAATAATGTTCATTTTCTGATTCCAGGAAAATAAAATTATGACTTCAAGTATATTAATAGGACAAGAGAAATTAATAGATTTGTCAATTTTACGCATTAACAAAAATTTAACTAATAAAATTGATATAAATGTAGTTATTTCTTTTTTGCAGCACAATGTAATAGAATAATTTTATTTTGTAAATGGTTTTAAATTATTATACAAAGTATTATTTTTTTTATTTTTTTTGTCAATTACAATATACTCGTATATAAATTGTCAATATAAATAAAAGTATAATTTCACATCAAAATATCCCCTGTAAAAACTGTGTCTTTAAAGCCAAAATAGTTATCATAATCAGCACTTGTAGAGTACATATATTTATTAGAATAATCTAGCTGAATTACATACCTTCATCCATACATAATTATGAAAATATGCAATATTATATATATATATGGGAAAATGTAGAAATAATGAAATATTGTTGTATTACCTTTATAAATGTTTGTGATTACTATCGATAAATCAGTTGGTTTTACGATTCAATTGTTTTTATGTCCAACCATTGATTATAGAATAGATCTATAGTTAATGGTCTAACTAAACCTATGTGAACTGCTATTTTTGTAGGGGCTTAAGCACCCCCAGATTTGTCTACGAAATCACGCCTCTGTAAAGTAAACAATGATTGTGAGCTTTTTTGAACTAATTTTTTTTATGTCGAAACTGTTATTATGAATTGCTCTAGTCTAACTTAGTTTAGTAACTTTAGGGTAAGTCTCGTTCAGTCATTTATTTTATTTTCACTTTTAAACATTTAAATTTACATTTTTCTGTATTTATTTGTATATGATAGTATGTATTAATAAGTATTAGACGTATTAATAAAAATGGTGTAACTTAATAATTCTTAATTGTAATAATTTTTGTTATTGTTATAATATTTATTTAAAATTATTATTGTATTATTATGTGTTATATCATAGAATTAGAATTTAAAATAAAAAGCTCTTTACCATATTAGGTTTGTAAATATAATGGATTATTACGAACATTAAATACGATTTCTAGTTTCGGTCTGCTTGATTCTTTCAAAACACGTTAACACTTAAAGTCATAAATAGTAGTAATAATAAATAATAACCCTTTAAAGCATAATATATGTCTTGAACATCCTAATGCTGCGGTGTCCGAGCGGTTAAGGAGTTGGACTTGAAATCCAATGGGTTTTACCCGCGCAGGTTCGAATCCTGCCCGCAGCGAAACTTTTTGCATTTTTACCACCGCCTCCCCGATCGTATTCATCTCTGCACCTCGTAGGTACAAGCGGAAGAGTAAACCGTCGGAGACAATAAGATAATCGCACTTGTTCACAACACGTGAATACTACTAAAATCGAACGGTTAATTGCCGCGATTGTAGTGGTGGGAAAGGAACTGAAAACAAGGTGCGGCTTGAAGAAACTTTAACGCGTTATCTATCTACACAGCCAGGACTACACATGGAAATAAGCAATAACTTTAATGGAATATAAACTCATTCGGCTCCGGTATATTACAGGTTTTTCCGGTGATCGGCCGGTCGTCATCGCACAACATGTACAGTATAAGCGCGTGTGTGTTGTTGTATAGTGTCGTCTTCTCTAATGGGTCCATTTGCATGTTTTATCTATAGAGGATTACGTGCCTTCCTGTCCTTTCGCGTCCATTCAAGAAATCGTTCCCATGGAGAGCCTCTCTCGAACACAATATTATTATTATACACGACGACGACCAGCCGATAATTCATTCACGTTTTCCTACTCTACCGTCGTTGTCGCCGCGCGCGCGCGCGCACGCTAGAGAGAGTTGAACAACCGACCGCGATTCTCCTTGCGCCATCGTCGCCGTCGCCACTGTCGTCGCAATAGTACTGTACACAATAACGTATCATATAGTGTAACGGTCGCCACCGTGCGCACGTATACATCCTATAGCTGTAACGAGCAGTTGTGTCCAGTGCTTCAGACCAAGTTCTTTTATTTGGGTATACGTTGCGCTGTGCGTGCATGTGTAACTATATATAATATATATATAAATATATATCAAAAACGATAAATGGATATTATCTGCCGTTGTTATTAGCGTTATTACTCGACGACCGTCATGTGTATAACAATAATACGAGGACAGAACAGAAAATAATAATCGTGTTACAGAGTGACCCGCACCGTGCGCGATGGTCACGATGAGTTGATGAATGGCCAATATCACTGCAGGTATCCCTCCTCTTCCCATACCACCAGTATCACAGAAAATATTTTATCGAACCCCGTATCGTGTATTATTCCGTGCAACTTATCTAAATCACTTCTTGAACACACGACCGTGCACATGCATGCGTTGCCAATTACTGTTTTCCAATCACCGTGGTTAATATAATTAGTTAACAGAGCTATACTTATGAGTTATGAAAGTAGATACCATTTGCGTTCAGAATTATTTTGAAAAGAAAAAGTTTCTACGCAAATTGTTTAGGTACTTAGTAGCAAATCAATCTAATCAGTATAATAATAATAATAATGAATTGTACACGTGTGTATAACATTATCAATACAACTGACCAATTACCGTCAATTTTTTATTTATTATGATTTCTTACTCGTATTACTTGCATTATATAGTACGGTGTAAAAACATACAATTATTCGATTAATTGATCTTATCAATAGGTTAATAATATACTTTATTCACATTAATAAGAATTCGATTGGGTCACGTAACGCATTGCTGCTAGGACGATGGATATTTTCAACAGAAAATTGTATTAAATCTGTTTATGTAGATATAAAATATGCGTATGTGTGAGTGTGTGTGTGTGTGTGTGTATTATCATTTATCACGAAAGATTTTCGAAGAATGATCGCGTATACATATTCCTATACAAGACATGAAAATAATCGTAAAAAAAAAATGTGAAGGGCTGAATTACATTATCTAACATGATTCTCTTTGCGTGGTAACCTTTTTTTCTGTACAATGTGTTTCTTTTACATTTTTATGGTGAGAGCATATTATGTTTTTATGTTCCAACCATTAAAATGTGAACGACTTCTGTACTTTGGGGTGCATTGTTAATAAGTGTACACCGCACGAATACTTGCATGTGTTTAGTGCTATAACCAAACGAAAAACGTCAGATTATAATAACACTATTGCTACCGGAAAATATTATTTTATTGTTTGGTTATTTTACAATATAAACACTCTGTTAATGCTTTACAGGTGTTTTTACATTTCTAATAAAAACCAATAGTATATAATATTAAGCACCATACACTCCGAGTATATGTATACAAAAATATGCACTGGATAATATTTCATAGAATACTTATAAACATATACTACATAAGTATATAATATATATTAAGCCAGAATAAAATCATTCAAGTATCGATGATGGAATTATATTTATGTTGTAGAATGTTATAATTAGTTTTCTTAATCCAATGTTAAATATTCTAATCCTCTTATAACCGTTTTGGGAATTTTGCGTTATTTGTTTAAGGTTTTATTTGAATATTTTGTTTGAATTGTCATTAAATGCCATCAAAAACAAAATATAATTAAGAGTTTTATCTATTTTAAAATGTTGATTTGATGCAATACTTAATTATTAACTATCTAAAAAAACGACGATGTATTTGTATGAAGTGGTTATTATCAGTTTATTGATGATAAAAGTTATTGAATTTATATTGTGATAGGTTAGAATACCTAAAATTATTATGTAATTTGTCTATGTTTTTTTTATAGCATGTACAATTAAATATGCTTGAAACAAGTAATTTAGAAATTTTGAAAGTAAATGTTTCAAAAATTAAAAGATAAAAATATTTTAGTAATAGTAATATACTAATGTAAAATTAATACTTTCATAAATGATAAAGTTAAATTTTTAAGTTTTATAAAGGATCAGTGTATGTATTATTATGAAATTATTGAATACATAAAAAAAAATGTACAAAGCGAATAAATGTTTAAGCTAACTTATAAACATTACATTTTTATTTTATTTAAGATCATAATGAAATGAAATTAAGTTATAAAACAAAATAAGTTGCATTTTAAGTATTACATGTATACTATAAGTTTAAGACAATTGCATTTTGTTTGTATTTTAAACTAACAACTTTTCATTTATTATGTAATAGGTATAGGTATGTCATAGATCATGAATAATAAGATATTTTAATCTTTTTCAATAGTACTCTTCGAACAATAACGTGATTTTTATCAACTTTAAATTTGATTTTATATAAATTAATGTAATTTTTTTTTAAGAATTAAAATGAATAGTTTAATCTATGAATAATATATTGTAATTTATTTTTCTTAACATAAAAAAGTGATTAATACAAAACTTGGAGTTTTACAAATGATCAAGCATTACAAATTATTAAAGACATATATATTACCTATTTATCTTTCTTTCATTCTATAACTTATGGATAAAATATTTAATATTTTATTGGTTTATGTAATAGCCAAACTGCCTTAAAACTTGTGGTGAAGTATTTAGTAGTATTAAGTTTACTGTTTCGTGTTTTTTTTTCCTATTATAATATAAGTTCTTTAATCTCTCGATTCAGTTTAATTAAAATAATTAGAATAAAGTATAAAAATCCATTATTTCTTATTTCTTATTAATTTTTTTACCATAATCTTATTAAAGAAGGATCCATTAATTTTTATAAAAAATAAATAAAAATATATAAATTTGATAAGTTTTGTAAATTTAAAAAGTTGAGTAGTATATTTCGCTCTAGTGTATAGTTATAAAACTAATAAATTCCATTACATTAAATAATAAATAATCAAATTTATAAAGAAATCATAATACTTTTACTTTAAACATACACCTATTATTGTACTTAATAAATAACTAATTACTTTATTACTCCCTGTAAATAGAAATAGATAATATCTATAGTTTTAAATAATTAAAAGTATTAAAAATATAAAATCGCATAATTTAACTGTCCAATGTATGGTATTTTTGCAATTGATAATTTGTTTCATAGTTGAGCTTAGGATATAATTTTTATATAAACTAAGGTCAAATTGCAGAGATCAACAAGCCTACACATAACGCACACGGAATCAACACTCAGGAGGTACTTATATATCATATACAATTAAGTTGTTGATCCGACAGTTTTTTTTGTCTTTTTTTTATTATGGCACCAAGTTAAATAATATTACTAAGAAATTATTATTTAAAATTGTCTTAGAAGCATTGTATATTTGTATTAGTACTGAAATAGCTTTCATTATGCTTATGCATATGTTATATATGTAAAATATAAATTATCAATACTTGGTAGATTATATATATATTCATTATATGTATACATATGTATGTTTAATTAACGTATATATACCGATTAAAGTTTTAATTTATACAAATACTGCGAATATAAATTAACATTATGCAAATAACAATCATACATATTATAATCTACTTATCGGTTTTATATATTAAATTTGTTTAAATTTAAAATTTATAATTATTTTTACATTTATTTTATATTTTAAATATAAATAGTTACTTTAAATTAACGTAAATAATTTGCGAATGTAAAATAAATCAAGTCGGTTAAAAACTAAATATAGTTAAACAAACCATGAAAAATAGATCGGTATCTTTATAATCCGACATTAGAAACTACTATAATTTTTGTTCTTACTTGTTCCCTTTTATTTGTTTTTACGCTTTCCCGCAGCTTTATTTAATTGATTTTAGATTGTCTATTTTATTTTGATATAAAATCTTTAGTGATGACAAATTCATGGTAAAAGATTTTACAGTTTAGGTATTACTTTTCAACAGTTAGCTGGAATAAATTATAATTTAATATGAATACAAAAGGATTTAAGATTATAACTTTTTTTCAGAAATTAATAAACAAAAAATGGATTTAAATTGATGACGGTAAATAGTCTTATATAATTTACGAATATTTACCTATGATCTTGGTAGATGTAATAAATATATTGTACATCAAGAATCACACTGAATACAATGTATAAGTTACCTTAATATAAAATGATTCTAATATTACGTTTCAAATACTGACTATATAATAAAGATATCGTTGCGCAGCTGTATAAGTTACCCTATTATTTAAAAATTATACTCTGACTTCGTACATATCAACAGACTACAGTAACCTCCGGGTGATTTCGAAATGAAAAAAAAAATGGTCAATAACCGAACAGATCTATGTATATACACATACGTATAAGTACAACATAATAGTAATCAGGTTATCTGGCGTCGGGTCTACGTATAGCGTCTCTACAATGTGCGATTAAAGAAAGGTCAAGTAGAAATAATAACATGAAAAAATAAAAATATTATGTCGATAGGTTATTATATAGATGCCTCCCAATATCGTTGTGTGCGCTTCAGACATTGTCCAATAGGCAATATTGTCGATTACAATAAACAATAAAGCAAGTCAAATGGAACATAAAAGATTATTTGTTGAAAATGTCAAATTTTACGCTGCATCGCGGTATGAAGGATGTATTACATAGGTACAAAACAAAAGTTGATTTCTGATTTCACTATGAAGGGCACTATCGATAACAAATAGTGGTTTATTGACGAGGTGTACGTGAAAAATTTGAAGGCATAAAAAAAAAAAAAAAATGTTTGTAGTGCAAAACGGAATCAAACCTAGACGAAGGCCCCTTGCCCTTCTCGACTAGAGCAGTAATGTGACGGTCGGTGGCGGCGTGATGATGGAAAGCAATAAATTTCATGACAATCGGGTGCCATTGATGTACATAACGACTATACGGCATGCAGTGTGTGTGTGTATGTATGTGTGTGTGCGCGCGCGCGTCCGTTTTGTCATGGTTGACGCCACCATAGCATTGAGACGAAAACAATGGTGCCAGCGGCGCTTAAAGTGGTGGTGGCGGCAGCTGGCGGGCGTCGTACACGGCGCGACGGTGCGGGTGTACACTATACGTACTAGTAGGTTTTCCGTCTGCCGTCAACCGTCTGTGCATATATGCGCGTATGTACACACACACACACACACACATATTGTAGTAGACGACCGCGACATAAGAGAAAACAGCCGCCGTTCGCCCGTGTGCGAAGACTGAAACGGGCGATGACGACCACGACGACAGGGTCGCCCCCGGTAGATAATTACCTCGGCCGCCGTTTCACCTGTTCCCGTGGCGCCATAATCATCCGAATTCCCCCTTTTGTTTTTATAATATGTAATCACGTATTGTACTGCACGGCGATGTTCGAACGCGACGAGTATTATCATATTATTATTATTATACATTTATACAGTTAGAGACATTGAAAAGTGTGTGTATATATATATGTGTGTGTGTGTGTGTGTGTGTGTGTGTGTGTGTGTGTGTATGTGTGTGTATACGATGACAGGCGCCGGCTGACGGCGCTACCGTGACGGAAAGTGGACGCCGAAATTTCACCGTGTGCCCTACAAAAATATCAAGGAAACCCGATGACGACGACGACGTGCGATACATGTCTCTCTATACCTGCAACCAGCAGCGACACGAGGCAATGACCTTTTGTGTTAATTCGTCAGACAGCGCGCGCGACATTATATATATAATAAAATAAATAAATACCCTTTCGCGTGCCCGCTGTCCATTAAATGTTATACTCCGAAAATGTCAAACACTACGACACCGCCGTTCCGCGTATGGAAGACCATTGTAAACGTTTCAGCTACACAATTCGGGTATTTTTCAAAATATGTTTATTATTTGTTTTGAGATGCATGACCATTCATAAATATGGCCAATGCTAATAATATTAACAACAAGTTCGTTTCGAATGAAGACGATAGAAATACTATATAACTTAATAGATTCGAAAAAGCCATCATAATAACCATTCAATTTAAAACAATTTACTTTTAATTTAAAACTTCTGTTCAAAAAATAAACGATTAAGTTTAACGGTTACAATTAGCTTCAAATAAATAATAATGCAATAATACAGCATAAAGCAATTGTTATTCAGGGGCGGATCCAGACATTTTTTACGAAGGGGGCGCAAAATAAATTGTTCACTTACGACTAACCTGCCTGAATTGTAACATAATACGTAAAAGCAACAACAATTATGTTGGCCCATAGCCTTCAGGAATATATAAAATAAAAAATTGAATTAAAAAAACATTCTCAAGCAATTATTTTTAAGTACAAAATTTACTAACCGTGGCTATAACATACCAACACACTAGTCAATACACTATAAATATAAAATAATATTATTTTATTTTTCGTGATTGTATATTACTCTAGTTAGTAGTTGTATTGAACCACGAAAATAATCGAAAACCCAATATATTTTAAACCTATTTTAGGGATTTTGGGGGGGGCGTACGCTCCCTTCGCCCCCCTTGGATCCGCGACTGTTGTTATTTATATATTATATATAATAGAAAAATAATTTTAGTTAGGCAATGAACTATATATTAAGTTAACTTGATTAGGAACATTTACTCTCTAGGAAATATTTATCATTGAAAAGAGTTCCTACCTTTCTAATGAAGCGGAGAGAAAATGAATAATTGAGCTGATTTGTAATACTCAACTGAACCTACGAAGTTAAAAATTGGTGCAATTTTTTTAATACCATATAATAACAATAGACAACGTATACTTCACTGTTTAAAATCCAACACATAGTCGTTATGGGGAAGTAAACAATATAGTACAATTGACTTTTGGACAATGACAATTTGGATGCATGTATTATAACCCACATACTCACACACACACACACACACACACACACACGTATATATATACGTATTCCACTACAATATCAATTAATTCATTGTTTATTTCAAGACGTCAAACCTGACTTCAGATTTGACCTAAAACTTTTAGTGTAATCAACCAATTACATATATATTCATATATTCATTACATAATTTAATATTAATGGCCGTATTATTAATTTATGAAAACGTGTAACTTTTACATATATATTTATAATTATTGAACATATTTTTTGTGTTTAGATGTACGAAAATGCTTCGATAGGAATTTAGTTATACTATAATATTGAAGTTCATAAGTAAAATATACAATGATAAATATTATTTTATAGTGTTAAAAGTATAAGCATATAAGTACTTCATAATATTATAATAGATCGATATCATTTATGAATGATATTTGTTCATCATTTCTTTCGATTTTTTTAAACTAAAAATAATCTTACAAAGCAAAAAACCTTCAATTAATTTATAGTCAACTTAATTTTTTTTTAATCATTAATTAATTCCGTATTATTAAAAAAATATAATATTTAAATAAACTCATTTTATTATGAAATATAATTTAATTTTTAATTGGTGGGCAAACTGAACACAAATAATGTGTAACAATGAGTTGTTTTTACAATTATATACACTATGTACAATTTGCCTATCGAGTTTCAAAGAAAATAATGTACGTATATTGATGTAATATTATAAGGGTCAACAAAAGGATCGCGAGGATATGAAATAGAATCATTGATGTTATTTTAATGGTCTTTAAAATACTGTAACGTAGGATAGTTGGTTTCATTGTTATATGTATGAAAGTTTTCAAACAGAAACAACAATGAGCTTACGCTATGACAATCGTCCTCAAATATGTAAAATTTTTTGATACCTCAACGAAAATCACTATAGATTCACATTATACACAAAAATTATATTATTTCTTCAACTTATACTTTTTTGAGTCCTAGTATATTTTCATATGATATTAATGTAAGATGGTTGTAATGCGTAAATGTAAAAATCGGAACGCCATTTCTGTACAATGTTATTCACTGAATAAATTATGCAAAATAAATGTAGCGTAAGGAAAATATTGGCATTGGTTTAACGCACAAAACGTTAAGAACACAAGTACCGAGTAATGCGTTTTTAAGATTACGACACATTATTGCTATTTGCTATACTGGATGAATGCCGATATTTTAAGAGATATTTGTTTTTTTACTAGCCTGCAGAATATAATTTATCATTAAATTAATTCATACTTTTTAATGACTAACCATTTATTTAAAAACCTTAAGAGTATATTATATTCAAATATAGTTAATTAATATTGCTATTTTTTTCATATAAACTATCTACTATGTATTATATATCTATATTCAATACTTAGAAAATTATAATTTTGAACACATACAATGTAATCAATGTTATCACAATGATAATGTTATTATATTTTATTGATGGGAGTTTAAAGGTTCATTGGCATTTCGCTTAATAATAAAAACAATTTATACAAAAACATTTGAAATAATATAATCTACATGCATCACAATTTAACGATTTGTTTGGACCTTTACTAATTTACATTATTACATT
>JASXSY010002358.1:0-85766 GCA_034509805.1 Sipha maydis | reverse complement strand
TGGCTGAAAAGTGGAATGCGCAAACCACTGTAAAGTTTATCGAGGAGTTTAAATCACATGAATGTCTATGGAACGCTAAACACAGTTCTTACAAAAACAAACACAATTGTTGTCGAAATGGCTATTGACTTAAATAAATTCACTTACTTCACTTACTATTCACTAACTTCACTTAAATATAAATGTAATTTAATATTATTATCAATGATTATCATATATAAATGATAATAAATATGCTACTATTTACTAATACTATACACCCCGTGTAAACAGTAAAAAAAACTGTGCTTAGTGCTTAGTGCGAGTGCGAGTGCGAGTGTCGTGTGAACGCTCAATCAAAAGAGCGAGTGCGAGTGACAAGTGCCAGTGACAAGTACTAATGACAAGTACTAAGCATCGTGTAAACCCGGCACAAGAAACAAAACAAAAAACATTGTTGTCGACAAAACATAACAAAAAGTTACCGACAAAGTTACTGACAAAAATTAAAAACACACGCGTCCAGACCAAAGAAACATTAATTGTTGGAAACAAATGTATGACAGTCGACACTCGACATTTAATCTTTATCAAAATGTGGTTTGAGGACGACGTTGCGATCGCTGCTGCTGCTGCTGCTTGCGTAATTGGGTTTGGTCCCATAATACTGGCCTTTCATAGTATAAATCAATTAACTGACACACTTTTTCTCTAGATAACTCCATGGTAGGTATTTACTATTTACGAATAATAGAAAATGTGTACATATATTAAAATATTTAAAGTGATCAGTAGTGACTAAATCGACCAACTGAACTTACTGAACACAAAATAGTTCAATTTCAAAAAAATATCAAAATATTTCTGTGATAAATAATATTACAGGTTGCGACCGGTCTGGACATGCCGATACATTGTCGATGACAAAGTTTGTAAACATCCTTTGAAGTTTACCGCTACTCGGCCGATAACAAAAATTTGTCGACGACAGGGTCCGTGACAATGTCGTTGACAAAATTTTAAAAACATGATCTAAAGTTTGTCGACGACAATGTCGAAAACATTTGTTTCCGACAAATGTTTCTTTGGTCTGGACGCGGCTTTATAATTCTTATAATATCTATGGAATTAATAGCATCTTAGTGCGAGGTCACACGAGCGTTTTATTAACGGACGTTACGACGGACGTCATGACGTCCGTTGTTGAAATGCATTAAGCAAATCGTAACGGACGTTATAGCATGTCTTGTCCGTCGTCAACGTCGAACGGACGGTAAATCCAACGGACGTCGTATGTGTGGCTGCTACGTATGATTGTAATGAATTTCAACAACGGACGTCATGACGTCCGTCGTAACGTCCGTTAATAAAACGCTCGTGTGACCTCGCACTTAAAGGTCGATTCACACTATACGGAACGTCACCATCACGTCACAGACCGGCAACGTCACGTCAAATATATCAGTCATTCACACCTAAACGTCAAAACGCAGAAACGCCACGGGAATATTACCGACGCGACGTGATAAACTTGCTCACTGCTCTGTGTTTTTTGTATATCTTGTTATTTTTAATGAAAATTTAATTTATTATATTATTACTTCATTATGCTAAAATTTAGCAACAAAAAATTGGCAATAATTGCAATCATTTTAGACGAGGAAGGAGAAAACATTCATCATTCATAATTGAATATTATGAATTAAAATTAATTATGATTAAAATATATAATAATTATAATATAATAGGTATATTGTATGTGATGTGCTCAAACAACGCTAAATAAATAAATATAAATATAAATAATAAATATTAAGCCAGTTTTCCACTAAACGGACAGTTGTGTTTATGTTGTGTCCGTGTTTTCTACAATCTGATTAACAAAAACAAAACTGAAACAAAACCAAAACTCTTGTTTCCATCAAACGGGCTACATTTTGTTCGAGTTTAGTTTTCGTTCTCGGTCCTTTTCCACTGGTTGTATCGAGTTTTTATTTATTATTATTACTATTTACTTATCAAGCATATAATATATTATATTATTATATTTAATATTATATTAATATTAAATTATTATATTAATCTAATATATTATACTAGACAAAAACCATTATTGAATAGTCCAAAAACTGTTAATTATATTACTTAATAATATAATGATGTATAAATAGTAATAATAATAATAATAATAATAATCGAAATAATTAATTATTTAGTAATTAATTAATTACATAATATTAATAAACAACGATTACAGTTGTTAACTAAAATTATTTTGTAACATTTTTTGAAACAAATATTAAATACTTAAATTAATTATATTACTATTAAATTATTATATAATTATATATTATACTTTTGTTTACTTAACTTAACTTAGCTAGTATTTAGGTACAGAATTCGTGTTCAGATTTCAGACACAACACGACCGTTTTCACTAAACAAACTCGAGTTTCAAAACACATCGAAACCTTTTGATGTTACCGCTTCCGAGCGGGACACGAAAAACAAGACTCCGACTGTCGCAAAACATGCCGGTCTTCAAAATGTTTGCGAAAAATTCCATTTTTGTTTTATTCGACACGAGTTTGAGTTTTGTTTTTGTTTTGTCCGTTTAGTGGAAAACCGACTTTATTACTCTATGGAACGAACAAGATTATTTACAACTTTGTCGCTTTCGATAAAATGAACAAAAATGAACGGTGAACGTTCACTAGTTCGAAACCGGTCACTTGGGTGAATAGTTCAATTATAGTTCGTTCATGAACCACACATCTCTACTTATATTATATAAAATAAATTATTTTACATGACTTGTGTGTGTGGTAAAAAATTCATATAGATAAAATAATTCATAATGGAAAATTTACAAGCACCTGTTATATTTTTATAGTGGGAAATCACAAATGAAAAATCTTTAATTTTTTTTATTTATTAATTAGAAAATTATACAATGTGTAAACATATGGTACAATAAGCATAAGTGAATATAGAAATAAACAATAGTATAGTGATGAATTATAAGTATTTACAATAGTGCCTACCTATACATAAAACTAATATTATTTTACATGAAATGCATGAATTGAAGAGGTCGTCCAGTGACAATACTTCGGCGGGAATATTTTTATTAAAGTTGTATTATTTTTTTTTTTTTTAAATCTGTAATCTATTGAAAATTATATGAAATATTACCAAATGTCATTAATAAGGTAAAATGTGTGATATATGTTTTACTATACATTATAAAACCAATGGTTATATCCTGTTATTGCTATCACAGATTACATAAAAGTTATAACAAAATCTGTCATGCTTTACCATTATCTAATTTTTTCTTAAATTTGAATCAAGCATTTCATCAATTGAAATAAAATGTGTTTAGAAAATGAAATATTTAATTTTAGTCTTAAATTTACTAGAGAAATAGGTAATTAAAAACTATTAATTTCAGACAGTTTACATTAGAAATTGTTTTATGAATATATTCCAGTTCTAGATGTAGTGGGTAAAAAAAGTTAGTCTAATATCTCCAACAATTGTACATTTTTAGTGTTTATTTAAGCATATTCTAGATTTAACCAATAACTATATACAATAGGTAAGTTAAAATTGTATCAAAATTATAAAAACATATAAATACATATTTTTCAACTTTTTGGCAGAAATTTAATTTTAATTTTAAATCTTCTGAATCACGATAAAATGTTGATCATCAAAATAAAAATAGGATGCAAATTATTCCATAAAACTTAATTTATATTTTAATAATATTACACCTGATTGCATATAAGGAACAAGGTGGTTTTTATTCTTGCTTATTATTTTAAAATATATAACATTATTAGTTGTGATTAGTGTAATTTTTAGATTTATCAACATACTCATAGTGATTACTGGAAACTCAGTTATAACTATTAGTTATATTAACATTTGGTTGGTAATAACAGAAATAATTATAAATCAAAGTGATATTTAATAAGACAAATATAATAATACATACTATACGAACAATATGATAGCATAAATTAAATATTATTCAAATTTAATCTGGAAAGGTAAAAATATAAAGATCTAAAATAAAAAATGTAAAGCTAAATATTATTTGAAATGCCACTTTTAAACACAATACAATAATAATAATTTATAATAATTATTATCTATAATGTATATTTGTGACATAAAGTATATAATTAATAAAGTCAAAAAATCCCAAAGTTTTCAATCACCTAACAACTAATTGAAATTTCTTCCATAATTTTTAAAATGTATAAGTAATTTATATTTTTATGAGAACATTGAATCATGAAGTTGGGCAATATTAATCTCTCTTGTTTGTCGATTTTTTAATTCTTCTTTATATAATTCATAAATTTCATTATCAGTCTTTAGTTCAAATTTACATAGTGGACAAAAATTACTCTGAAAAAATAAAATAAATATATTAGTGATACATTAATTTTATAAAATATATAATCCATTACCTTTTCCAACCATGTTTTTAAACAATTTTCATGAAATATATGTTTACATGGCATAGTTAGTGCTTTATCATTTACTTGATATTGACATAAACATATTCGACATTGCTCTCCTAAAAAAAAAATTACGTTATGTATTAATCAGATTTAAATTAAATTAAATTTTGTGATAATATTTTTGGGCAATATAATTACATTAAGTCTTTTCCAGCATCTCAAAAAATTGTATATTTAAAATAAAAATTAATATGAAGAGGTAAATTTTCAATTACTAAAATAATTTTTTATCTTAGCCGATAGGCGGAGAAGCGATTTTAAAGCAAATAAAATAAATAAAATAAATATTTTATATTGGAACTTTATTACACTTATACTTTACCAGACTACCATTTTTGTGTAATGTCACCATCCTTTTGTTCAAGTTTAATGCATTTTATCACTTTCTTATTATTGTAAACTACCTTATTTTTTAAATATTGATTAATAAATTATTTTTTGTTCACTGTATAATATCAGAGTATTTACAAAGCATTAAATATTTTGATACAAATGTTTTAGTATAACATGAGTGATTGAAAAATATTAACTGGATGAAATAAGACTTTGAATGTTTATACATTTTGTTGAATTAATATAACTTTACATTCTAAAACTAAATAAATTAAACAATAGTTAGTTATGATTTTAAATTATTTCTTTGGTTGATCTAAAAAACATTTGATGAAGACTCTAAGATGACTTGAGTATGTGTTCCAATTACACAATATTTAACAGTATTACAAAAACTAAACAATACAATGATAATTGTAAATCTGAGCATAGAAACAGATGTAGGTATTTTTAAGATTGTGGTAGTTGTGATAACTAAAGTATTCTAAGATGTTAGTCATAACTAGAGCTCAAATATTTATAGTGGTATAAAATATATCTGTTATCATATTTATAGACAGTAAATCAGCACCAATAGTTTTTCAGAGATTTTTAATATATATATATATATATAATATATATTTCAAGTATTTACCCAATAGTTCATCAAGTAAAGGTGCACTTAGTTTTTCAATTTCTGATTTTGATGCAGGAGGAGTATTTTGAAAATTAACCATGTTGCCATATCGTATTGGATCATGATCAAAAAGCATTCGAAATGTCTCTCTTGTGAAACGTTCTTCTCTAATTGTTGGTATTTCATCTTCTTCAACATGAAGTTCATCAAAATAGCTGGCCATTACTAAAGATAAATTTAAACGACATTTTCTATTAAGTATAAAAGCAATAATAAAATGAAACTACCTACTTACTTTAGAGAAGTTTTTAAAATGTCTAGCAATTTTATAATTGATAAAATATACGATGATTACGAATATAGTACACTTTCTTTTTCAGAAAACAATGACAAATCAAATCATTAGAAGAAGATAGATGCGTAATAAATATTATTTTTATTTTAGTTCTGTTAAAATAATCAATAAATCAACATTAACCTCTTTAGTTTTTTTACAAATGAAATTATTATTTCTTATCAATAACATAACATGTGTTTTGTTATCAACAATTTTTCTAACTATCCGAAAATGAATATTTATGAGGTCAGAATTTTCTGCACAGTGCATATTGAATGTGTACTGTGATATAAGCTACTCTATACATTTAAATAGTTAATTAAATATAAATCGTAAAAATTATTGTTAAATAATTTTTACATTTTTATATTAAGTAAAATAAAATAATAATTAATTTCAGAGTATTTTTTTCATTTAGAAATGTCTGAAAAACCATCAAAAGATGAAAATTCACAAAATGCATTATCTGATTTATTGGATGATGCACTTAAAGATTTTGAAGATCCTGTTGAAAAAGCAACACCTTCAGCTGTATCTGAAATTCCTTCTTTCAGTTCAAATGATGACTTTTTAAAAGAAAGTCTTGAAGAAACAATGAAATCATTCATGAGCAGTGATCAAGCAGAACTAACGGCTGGTTTACAAGCATTAATATTAGGTGAATCAGGATCTGATTTACAAGCTGTTATTCAAGAGTCATTAAAAAATCTATCGGAAGTGAAACAAAATTTACCTGAAGGAAGTGATATGAGTTCTATGTTCGCAAACATGGGTATACAAGATGACATCAATATGGACGAAGATATGTTACCAATGCTGATGCAATTTATGCAACCATTATTGAGTAAGGAAGTTTTATATCCATCCATTAAGGATTTATGTGATAAATATCCAAAATGGCTGGAAGAAAATGAATTAACATACAATAAAGAAGAATTTGATAGGTAAGAGTTTTTTTTAATAATTAGTATGAATTTCTATTATATTTCATATTTCAGATATACACAAATGTTTAGTTGTATAAAAGAAGTCCGAGATCATTTAGAAAATCAACAAGATACCGATGATGAAGTTACTAAAACAAGAAAGTTTAAAGAGCTGATGGAATTATTAAAAAAAATGCAAGAATGTGGTCAACCACCAGAAGAATTATTAAGAGATGTTGCTGATGGAAATCCAATGCCAGATAATATTGGTCAATGTAACCTCATGTAGCAAATATTTGCCATAATTGATTATTTTTATTGAGTCTTGTTTATTTATTTGTTATCAGTTCGATAAATGAAGACTGAATAAACATAGGATTTAGGTGAAAGGGTAGCAGATTTCATGTGACTCATTAACTTTTGAAAATAAACCCCATGATAGAAATTTCTAAATTTGTTAACTGTACAGATTTTTCAATGATCTGTTAACTTTTTGTATTCTCCACTTATTAAAATGTATTATTTAATTATTTTTAAGGATTAATATTAATTTATTACATTTTAATTAAAGTATTGCAGTATTTTAACAAATTACAAATTTAATGATATATGTTAGGTTATAATTTATCTAATTTATATATTCTTTTTTAATAAACTTTAATAAAATTTATGAAAATATAATAATAAAGACAAATATGATGTGAGTTACAATACTTAGATTATTATAAACATATATTTGTAATACATAATACACAAAATAAGAAACTCATTTGAAAATATTATTTTAATGTTATATTCATTTCAAATAAAGACAATTTTATTTTAATTTTAAAACTAATAAATCATTTAAAAATATTGAAATCTGCTACATCTATCAATGTTTCTAAAAAACTTTAAATTATTGGTTTGGGAAAATTTGATTAGGTTAATTAATTTGTCCGTATTTGTGCGGGTGAACTAAAAATGTATTATTTTAGAAGATTCTATATCTTCAATTTTCTTATAAAATATTACTGTTTTATGTAAAATGTAATAATTATTGGCTTTAAACTAAATGTATATTTTAAATTAAATTTTCAGACAGGGTTTTTTTTACTTTCTTAAAGTGAATACTTTATTGAGTAAATTATTAATACATGAACAACAAAATGTATACTATTAATATTTGCTATAAATATATTATGGAGCATAGACCTTTGTATAGATATTGTTAATATTTATCATATTTATATAAAAAAATAAAATTATTAGTATAAATTAATTTGTTTTATTTATTTTACCTTCAGTTAAAACCTGGGCTCTGAAATAGATTCATGAAAATACTACAAATATTTTACTTAAAGTTCTATTTCTAGAAGTCCTAAAGGCAGCTGGTGCCAGAATTTGAAAGTCATATAGGATTTTATTTCATAAAATCACTATGATAGGTATCGGTTTACAAAAACGTTAACTCAAATATTCTTATTATCAAATAAATAATTTGTTAAAATAATTATTACATGCATTGTTAATAAGTCGAGAAGTTGTGAACTACTGTTTCAAGGAAAGCTCTATCGTACAGGTAGTTAGCCAAAAAAATACTATTAGGTGAGTGGCAAAAATTTTTGGCTTTTGAATCCATATTTTGTTTCCTATGAGAAACTTGTAGAGCTTGTGACACTATTTTACATTAGTTCCCATTTAATAAGTCGACTCTGTATAGTTTATGTATACTATGTATACCTTATTTTCAACTTTAAAATAAAATTTTCTACACCTATAAAATTTAATACATTAATACTGCATTTATCTATAAATAAGTTATACAATAATCAAATTCATCATAAATTGTATTATCGAACAGTTATCACAATAAATGTATTTCATTTGCATAAGGTATAGCGTGAATTAGATACTTAGTAAAAGGAAATTATTATTTTGAAAATATTATAAATAATTAACCAATATAGTGTATGGAAAATTTTATGTAAATCGAATGTTGATAGGTTCTATTATAGTATTAACTAATCCCATTTTTTCACGTTAAAATGTGTTTCGAATAAAGAAACTTGAAATAAGTACATACACGAAACAGTATTGCATTATATTTATTGTATGTAAACCATAGAGTATTACTCTATGATATAAACGTATATATCTTATCTCATCAGTTAGCGGCTCCACCCCCATGATTGATAACAATTAAAAGTGAAATGTAAACAAAACCGAATAAGTGTATTTCGGAAAAAATAATCAAATTTAACAATCGTCTTCTCTGTCTTATTCGAAAGTCTGAAAAATAAAAAAACTACGTTTATCAAAGAACAAAAACCATGAGTTGAAAAACTACAACAGGGATCTTCAATAATAAAAGATGTGGACTCCTACAAAAACAAAAAAATATGGTGTTGGTACGTAGCATTTATTGTTTTATTTATTTTTTTATTTATTGATATTTTGAAAAATTTTAAGTTTTGTTATATTTTATAAATTTTCTTACAGTAATATACAACTGGGATGGAGATAATCCATACGGACTACATCTTGAAATCGGAGACACTGTTCAAATTCTTGAACAATGTTGTAGTGAGTTAGATATATATTTTTAAAATTATTCAACTATAATTTAAAGCTGTTTTTTAATATTATCTAGGTTGGTATAGAGGATTTGTTACTAAAAACCGATCTGTAAAGGTGAGATAATTATATTAATATATTATGTAACTATTACTTATAATTATATTGCCTAGGGTATATTTCCATCTACTTACATTCATTTGAAACCCTGCCGTATTGAAAATGAAGGGTAATTTTTTAATTTTATATCAATAAAATAAACTTTTGTTTAATATTTGATAATTTTAAATTTCAGAAGTTTTGAAACAGCCATACCATTGGAAGATTCAGTTGTTAGAGAAGTATCATTAGTTCTACGAGATTGGAATTGTATCTGGAAGTCATTATATGTGGTATGTCAATAAATAATTTCATATTTTTATGAATTTATATGAAGTTAATTACAATAATTAATTATTTGCCAATTTTATACTAATTTTTTTAAAAATTTCTTTTATAAAATTATAAATTATTTTATAATAAAAATATGGATGCATAATTAGGGTAGAATCTACAAGTATAGAATTTTAGTATATTTTTTTAATTATTTAGTAAAAAATAATATTTATATTTTTATTTAAAATCTCATCCTCTCTTATATTCAATCTTAAAAATATTTAGAAATATAATTTGATGATAATATTTATATACTTTTTATAAATAATGAATAATAAATAATGTAATAGTAACATAAAATAATTAAACTGAGTGTTTATTATTAGAAAGTAGAAATCCTTATACATATTAATCAATATTTTACCTTCAAATTTAAATACAATATAAAATACTTAAATACATTTTATTAAAAAATTTTATTTTATTATGAGATTAGATAAACTACAATGAAACAAATTTTGTAATATCTTCTAACTGTCCATTTTTTTCCTCCTTTAATAGATTTATATTGTATCAATTAAATCAGGTTACTTAAAACACAATTATTTTCTGTCTCAAAAAATAATTTGGGTTTCAGATAAATAAATTAGTTAGATGTCTACTATAAAATATTTATTAACTTTGTATTTGATTAATAGAACTGAAGAACTATAAATTTACATAATAAAACATTGCAAATTTTATTATTATATATTTATAAAAACTCGAATAACTTGTGTTTTAATGTTTAAGTTCTTATTTCACTTATTTTTCTTATTTCTTTTCACAATTCAAATAATTTGTTTAACATAAAAAATAGTTAAAGCTTTTATGTTAAATATTTTAATTTATAAATTGATAATACTGAAACAATAGAAATTATTGCAATTAATAGTAAAATGTTTATTTATAGGACCGAGAAACTTATAAGTTTATTACACTACGTAAAGTTATGCGAGAGTTATTGGAATGGAGAAAACAATTGTTAACTGGAACATTAACTCAAGACCAAACAAGGGAACTAAAGTTAAAGATAACAGCCAAAATTGATTGGGGAAACAGGTAAATAGAAAAATATTGCATGTTAATTGCTTTATTCTATCTATTATATTATAAAGCAGCGATACCCACTATGCCCTCAATATAATGCATGTGATCATTTAACAAATTTTGTACAGTTTACAATAAAACTAAATTTAAATTTTAAAATTCATAATTAAATAGAATAAATAAAATAAAATATGTATTTTTTTTTGATTTTGGTGTAATGTTATATGCAATAACTTTTATTGAATTTAATATTATTAGAAATATACTTTACTAATAAATTTAATAATTTTTATGAAATATGAATCATTTGTAACATTATAAGGACCTTTTCTGTTAATTCACTAGGTACCACTTTTTTTTTTTTTATTAGATTATTATATATTATTATATTATTTTGATTCTGGGAGCATGAATTGTCCAATATGTTGTATCATTGTTTCAAATAAATTATTAAGACCATAACACTTACGCTACATGTACTCAACCAAGTAGCTATTCAGCATTGGTCGGTAGGTAGCCTACTGTTTTTTATTTCAAGATTTTATTTTGCCCCAAGAACTCTCAATAGTATTAGTTAGAGCAAAATTAATGAAATGTTTCACAGCCATGTGTTGAAAAGTTATATCAAGCCATTGGTAGGAGCACCACTCATCAGTAATTATTGTCGTGCCTGCAGCAACATGTTAAATAATAATTTGCAACAATGTACGTGGTAATTTGTCGGGAATAAGAACTAGAAAAGTTTCTTTGATTTTCCTACAAATACTACCTAAAATTCATTGATTTGGTAACAATCTTCTTCTGTTATATTTATGTTTACTGAAGGAATTTCATCGATCTTAACAATTGGATTAACACCACCTATTTTATCACTATTGTTTGTTAAAGTGTATTCACAGACTTCACGCATGTACATGTTCCAGTCCACTGTTGTGGTTTATGTTTAGTTCATCCTCACAAAACTTGATTGAAATGTGAGCTTCAGTTTAACTGACCGCCAAATGCACTGTCCCTCCATGCATTATTTTAAAGTTATAAAGCAATAACTTAAAATACAGTTTAAAAATTTATGGAAAACAAAAAAAGTAATGGTAGTGAATTAATGGAAAAGGTCCCATTATAGTTATAAATTATTAATTAATAAATAATTTATAAATTATATTTTTTAATCATAATCATTAAAAATGTATGTGTTTGTTAGTAATTTTGAAATTTATTACTTGACTCTTTCTAAAATCTTAATGGGGATTGCTGCTATAATTTATACAAAGGGTACTAAATTAGATGAATAATATATAGTTTAAAATGAATTTTATAATAATGAAAGATTAAAAAAAAAAAAAATTAAATTATTAATTAGTTATTATTAAACTTTCCTTTAAAATAACAGATCTTGCCTAGAGTATTTATAAATTTTTAAATATTAATGATGAATTTCGATTTAAAATTATTGTGAGTTATAAAAAAACAATTAAGCTAATAAAAATCATACAATACAAATAATAATTTAGCTTAGTAAAAAATATTTTTAATTTATTTTATAAATAAATGAGGTGACTAATCCAAGAATTAAAATATTATTGGAAGTCCTTAGGTAGATGATATTGAGTCTACGTCAATTGGTTGTGGTAAAATTTGTCGTCTGAAATTGGTCGTTTGGTAAATTAGTCGTTTTCAATATAATATGTATTTTATGTAAAAAAAATATTTGGTCATAATTTTGAATTTAATATATGTGACAATAATTATAAGTTTTAAAAAATAATATGAGTACAAATAATATATGCGAAATTGTAAAAATGTAAATTGGTCGTATTAATTTGTTTGGTAAAATAGTTGTAGTATATTTTCGTCGCGAAACGTGAATACTGGTTAAAAACGTTATGTAGGTATAAATTGACAATAATTATCAGGCATAATAGTTTTTCATTCATATTAAATGCTTTTCACCCTAGCATTTGGAAATTCATAAGAACCCTACAAAAAGAAGAAAAATTAAACCGTCTGAAAATAGTCCAATATTGCACTGAAGCAGAAACCCTTAGAAAACGAAAGAAATATAATGACACCGCTGAGAGGATAAATACACTATGTAAAACATTTGATGAATATATATATATATGGGATAGCTCATAACTTATAATTATTTTCAAATATTTTTTTAAATTTACGATTATTGTCACATATATTATTTGTACACATATTGTTTTTTAAAACTTATAATTATTGTCACATTTATTATTTTTTTAAATTTATAATTATTGTCATATATATTAAATTCAAAATTAGGACCAAATATTTTTTTTACATAAAATACATATTATATTGAAAACGGCTAATTTACCAAACGACCAATTGACTGTACCCCGAAGATATTTACTATTCAAAATATATCGAGAGATTATTATTTTTAAAATCTATTTGTATATTTATTATATTATTAAATTTGTTTTGTTTTATTGTATATATGCAAATCTTCAAGCACAAAATTAATTTAAACATTGTTTTTGTTATCTTTATGCAATTATCAAAACTTATAAATTGTTTATTTTCTAATACATGATTTGTAAAATGTTAATTCAATATTAAAATAACAGCATGTGTATAACAATGTCAAGAAAAATAAATTATTATTATTATTATTATTATATATATAAGATGAATTAAAATAATTTAAATTATTGAACTTGAAATTGTTATACACATATATATGTATATATATTTTACTTAAATTTTCTTATGGTGAAAATATTAATATTTTTCATTTTTAATCATAACTGATATTGAATCTTTAAATTCGTTATAAATGTTTACATATTTTATACTCAAGGCAAGAATGGGTTTTTTAGATTCTGAACGGAGTGATGGAATCTATTGGTTTTACAATGATGTGTGTTTTTTTATTATTATTTTTTTTTTTTTTTTTTTTGTGTCTGACGACACCTTTTTTGGCAGTAAAAATGCTTCGATTTGCTTACTTTTCTGTAGCAACTTTTCTGAAAGGAAAGTGAATCTAGTTGGTACTTTGGGGGGTTAAAAGTCAAAAGTAAAAAATTTTCAATATTTTTTAAATGCGACGGGAAAAACCCTAAAAAAATAAGGGAAAACCTGTTTTCGACAAAATCAAATTTTTTATTTTGCTATAACTCAAAAACTAATCGGTGTAAATACTTGAAGCGTTCTCTATACACCGTTAAATTTTCAAAGTATTTTGACTTTTATTGAGCTATTTATAGACAATTGAAATTTTCAATTTTTTTAAGTATTTTTTTTAAAATAAAGTTAAAATTTTTTTGGCTGGCCAGAAAATCTTGAAAATTTAATACAAGGTTTCTTATAAGTTGTTCCTTAACTGATAAAAAAAAATCTAAAATCGTAAGTCACAATTTTTTTTTATAAGTGCTCAAAGTTCCAATTTATACGAAATATGTAAAAAATGCGAAAATTTGCAAGTTATTTTGTAGATAAAAATTCATAAAATTTTTTCTGTTCATACTTAAGGTTCAAAATTTTCACACTAGATTATCTATAAAATATTCTTCAAAATTCTTAAAAAAAATTTCTACCAGACTTAGAGGAAAAAATTTTATGACTGTTTGAAATTTAAATATTTACGAAATTGCATAAAATAGCGATTTATTCTCAAACGATTTTAAATATTTGTTATAATTCAAAAAGTGTAAGTCGCAGATTTTTTAAATTTCTACCAGCTGTTAAGATTAGTATTTCCTTTATGTCATATTTTTTTCAAAATATAATATTAATTTTTAAGCTACTTATAGGCATTTAAAATATTCGATTTTTTTACATTTTATTTTTATAATCGGTGATAAAAAATTTTTGGCTTCTACAAAATACTTGAAAATTTAATAGAAGATTCCACAGAAGTAGTTCTTAATGTCATTCAAAAAATATTAAAATCCAAAGGCACAATTTTTTTTTTATAAGCGTTTGAACAGCGAATATTGACATAAAATTACATGTAAAATATAATATTCTAGACTGACAAATGATATCGGTTTTTTTAAAATGCTCTAACTCAAAAACCAAAAATCGCAACAACTTGAAATATTCACCAAATCTTTATATTGACGTTTTCTATACATGGTTAAGTTTTCAAAGTATTTTGATATATTTTGACTTATTTATAGACAATTTAAATTTTCGATTTTTCTAAATTTTTCGTTTCAAAATAAAATATACTTATTACAATATTTATAAATAACATTGTATTATATCCTAGACAAACATATCATCTCCGTTCAGAATCGTTTTTCGTATACAATGATATCTATCATTGAACTTAAATTTAACAAATCCATTATAATAAAATCATATTCTATGAAGAGTCGCACTTCACCCCCAAGTGTACAGCAGAGCGAGGCCCATCCGGCTCTTTATTTTTTAATTCTTGTTTTACTTATATCGATACTATATGGAATATTTAGTGAATATAAATAAACTACTTTTTGCAATATTTTGTTACTATTGTAAGAGTATTAAACTTCAAATATTTTTAGTTTTATTAATCTTGTAGTTTCTGTCCCAAATAAAACTATAGTTGATAGTACTATGGTAATATATTTATAATATTAAGTTTTATTGAATCTGAAGCTCAAAGCACAATTTTATTTATTATAAAACAGGATATTGATTTACTGTTATAAATTAATTGTCCGATGAAGTGTAATTTTTTAAGTAAAATTAGTAAAATTGATTTACATAGTTGTCATTTTAATTAAGTAAAGTAGGAATTATAAATCGTTACATATATAAGAAATTACAAAAATGTTAAATGTTAAATGAATTTATTATAAAATTTTAATTGTAAACCTTTATGCATACCATGGTGATTAATAGTAGAGGCACAATGCAGGTTTTTATCGAAGCAACTGTTCCATGACTAAAATGGGGTGTAGGTAGTGTTGAATGACAGTAAAGTATAATATATAATTTAGACTTCAGAGAAAAAGTACTATTATGTCTTATTTTATTTGGACCCAAAATTTTAAGAGTTACTCTGAATCTAAAACTTTGACTTAGGGTTGGTAATTGATGTACATAACTGCTTCATTGGAAAACAAACTATGCGTCACCACTGATGATGAACATACAATTGCTGCAAAGTATGGCAATAAATTAAGTAGTATTTTTAATAAAGTGTTGATTGTGATCAGTTTCTTACAGCTGTTTTAAAATATATATAGAATTCAGAATATGTAAAAAACATTTACATAGATTATTATTATTAGTATTTTTTCTTAATATATTATGAATACTATACAAATTTTATTGGTCAGAATTAAGCCTATTGTTATAGTTATTCATCTAATTTACTAAATTTATCAATTATCACCTTAAGGTTTACATAACACCATAGAAGGTATGATAATTTATTTACTCTGATTACTTACCTCAGGCAGTTTGTGGTTAAGTTCAATCTTATAAGATTATTGATACGCATCACCAGATTATTATATTTAACTATTTTGTCCCTTAGGTAGAAAGTATTTTAAGGTTTTAATATAGACTTGAATTTATTTTAATATTTATATCCTATATTAATGAGTGTTTCATTAAAAGAGAGATCATAATATTTTGATGGTAAGACATATAATAATATACAATTAATAAACAATAAATTGTGTTTAATCAACATTTCAATGAAAATGTATAAAATATTTAGTTTTACTTTTTTTCTGGATATAGTTATTATATTTAAAAACTGTGATCATCTTTATTTTTCAAGTATAATAAAAGCAGAAAAGTAATATTTAATTATTATTCTAGGCCTCAATTTAATTATTAAATATAAAAATTCAAAAATAAAATACAAAATAATTAGGCAACCTATTATATTGTTTAAATGGTTTTTCTTTTTATGAAAAATTGTTTTTAGTTTTTGTCCTTGCTAAAAAATTTATTTAAATTTAGAAATAAATAAAATATATATTTGTTTATTAAAATAATATATAAAACTCTATTTTAATACATAATTGGTAATTTAAATTTCAAATTCTTATATTGACATGGAATATTTTTCAGTTACATCTCATGAATTATAAATAATTTTTACATTTTATTTTGTTAAAATAAATTAACTACTAAAATTTCTATATTGAAATTCACAATATTTCTTATCACAATTAATTACAATTTTAATAGAAGATTAACCTCCAATATAAAATCATTAATAACTTACAATATAAAACTAAAATTATATTTGTATAATTTAAATAGTGCCTAAGTGCATTCAAATAATTATTATCAACCATTTAAGTATTATAAGTAAATCAAATTACATAAAATGATACATTTATTACTATGTAGGAATAGTTAGATACCATAATTGTAACATAGAAGACTTAAAAGGATTAATTTTAAAATAATACACTTAGTTGAAAAAATGATAAGTCTTACAACTAATTATTGCATATTACTAGTCTGATAAAAAACTAGTTGTTAAAAGTTGTTTATTAAAATATATAAATTACTTAATGTTCAAATGTTTCTTATTTATGGAATGTTTTCTTAGTATTGAGACAATAAATTGAACACAGTTTGAGATTAAAATTTTCAACTCCAAATGTTTTTCTTTCTTAATGAAACCAAATATAGACATTATTCATAGTCTAAGCCTCTGTTTCTTTGTGAAGTCTCAGTTTATCCAAAGGATAAATTGGTGATAATTCCAGAGTTGAAGGGGCAGTTGGTAAATTATTACCTAGATGTAGACGTGAACTAAGATCATCTAATACTTCAGTAAACTGCATCATATTCATATTTTGACCTAAAAGATGAAGTAATAAGAAGTCGCCAACCTGAAATAATATACAAGAATATAAATATGTTATTTTTCAAAAATTTAAATTCTCTCTTAAAAGTATATAGTTAGCTATTAAAAGTTATAAATTTATGAAAGTTGATAAAATTAAAAAAATTTAAATAAATATATTTACCTGTGTTTTTCTTATAAGAGCTGAAACAGATTCTGGTGTACCAAATTTAAAGCGACGTAGTAAAATTGTCTCTCTAATTGAAGGTAACGTCACCACAGCAATACTGTATGCTAGTGCCATACCAGATAAAATTGCCAATATTATGAACCAAAACCACAAAAATATGTATATTTTTTCATTTAAAATATTTAATGCCAATATGCAGAGCGCATCATGTGCTTGAATTGTTCCAGATGGACCAAATTTATGAAATGTGCATTTAGTAACTCTTGGGAAAACAGCTACCATTGGATCATAACGGTTTTCTTGATCCATTTGACTGAGTTCTAGAACTTTGATACCATAGGTGAAAAATTCTCCTCCTAAGAAACTGTCAATTAAGAACATGTTTCCTATTACATTTAAAAAATTGAACACCTAAACATTGAATTAAATCATTAAATTGAATTAAAATAAAAAACTGTTTATGAAATATTTACTTCACATAAGAAATATCCTGAAGCATATACGTTATGCATATGAAGAGTATCAATAAGATATTGAACTAATTGTTTTTGACGGTTTACTCTTTCTTCATTTTGTCCAATAGAAGCACCACGTACACCATCTGTGATCATACGAATTTTACCTTCTTCCCAATTTTTCCATAGCCAATGCGGCACATAGAATAAAATTCCTTGGAAAAATAGCATAAAAGGTACCCATTGGTAGTATGAGTGGAATTGTTTTGGATCTTCATTATCAACATAACTTGATACACCGGGATGAGCAACATGTGTACCAATGCCTTTTCCAATTTTATCGGGTAATGTAAATGTATGAGTTATCCAACAAAAGGTATTGATAACATGCTCTGGAATAGCACCATCAGTTATACAAGATATTGGATCACCTAAAATAATCCCAAAAAAAAAAAGTTTAAATTTTGATTAGTTTAACAGATTTTGTTTTAATTAGTGATATTTTATAATAAAATATGGCCTATAGTCTTTCCATTTAAGGGTAGGTGATAGGTAAATTTAATCAAATCATAAGAACATAAGGTAAACCAATATATTAGTGTAAGCTTGTATTGGGAGAGATTAAACATGTACTGGGCCCAACAATTATAATATTAAAGTGATATAATATTAATTTGTTTTTATGATTCATCTACTCTTCTACCAACCCATTCACTTGCTTATTATATATAGGTCCAGGGTCAATTGAAAGGAATTGCCTCTTTTATTACAACAAAGCAGCGTTCACTCATTGATAATCATTCCGAGTAAATTGTATTTTTAAATATATATTAAAAAACTTACCAATTAGATTATTAGCTGTGACCAGTATACAACATCCAAAGAGTATTGCTGTGGTTAGTCTGTAATGTGCTCTGAATACAGCATTGTCAATGTTGGCCCTGTCAACTAGGTAACGCACCTTAATGAAGCCGGCTACAGCCGACAGCATCGGGAATATGGCCATTGTCCTTTATTAATCTAAATCGAGGACATAGAGAAATTTTTTTTCAATAATAAGGTCACAGCGTCTAAGCGTGAGTTATTATGCAAAAACCTTAGAGGAAATAACATTAAAATGGGAAAATGAAAAACTAAGACATCGCCTATTTTACATGCCACTGGACATAAGGGGTATACAGAGACACGCACACACAAACAGTAACAGGTATCTGTTGTCTGATGTCAACAGCCTCCCGTGTTGCCAGTTCTCCCACTTTAGTAATTCCGAGTTCTCAGACAGTTGTCTATTATTATATACTAAACTGGTTTTTCGACCAGATCGCACACACACACACACACACACACACACACACACACACACACATACGAAGCAGCACGCTAGCCGTAATTCCGATCCGTATGAATATAATGTATTATATCTTTAGGTAAAGGAAATAAATTATCGATACAATGACTCATGAATGCGATGTACCGACAATTCTTGGCATTTTTTTCGATTTGTTGGCATAGTCATTGTGTTCTGTACACCACTAGTACAACAGGCATACGATTTAACAATATTGCATTGCGTAATAATAAATAATAATATTGCTCTTTCGATTTTTTGTATCTGACTAGTGAACGAGTTACCATAATATACGGTTTCTTCTAACATTGCCGAAGCAGATGTTCGACTTTATTATAATTGTTGTTCGCCGCGTGTATCCGTTACTCGTAGATGCCTGTTGTGGTACGTAGTCGGTTTATGACGGAGGGGAGGGGGAGAAAAAACCACGATAAGTGTCCCATTTCTACCAAAACCATCACGAAGATACTGGTTAAATTTTTTCCGATCGCCTCGTAGGCCTAAAGCGTGACAAAATATGAACGAGCGACGTTGAACTAGCCTGATCGTGCTCTACAATAATTGAACAACCTGCGTACGTGTTATGTACATAGTAATGTTGTGCACAAATATCATTCATTACATTCGGTACACAATAATAAACATATTTTACACGCAGTGGCGGTGCTACGGTACTAATCGCAAACAATAGGATGCGACGCGCCAGACGTCAGGTGTGTTCACGCGTAGGTCGGAAACGACAGCAACAAGTTGTCACGCGAAAGATTATTGTAATATTATCCAGAAAAAAAAAGCGCCGGGCGACCGCCGACGGCAACGTTATTTTATTCTTATGATAATATTAACGCTACGCAATTCGAGTACGACCACGACGCACTTGGTCTCGAAAACGGCGACAACGGATTGATTTCATTGTAGTTATAGTTTTCTAACGAGCCGGTTACATTAATTACTATCGCGTTAGTAAATACGCAGGTAGAACACTGTCATTATTAAATTCTAGGGCAGTTATTATTATAATAATAACAACAACAACAGCAATAACAAGTAAAAAAGCAATTATAATTTTATGTCTGTAATATAGTTCAACGTTACCAGTCTCTTAGCAGTCAATGACAATAATGTTTTCGTGGTGTACGCTTCTTAGCCAACAGTGGTATGTTTAAGAAATTGATACTTAAAATAGTAGAAGAAGAAGAGACGAAAAATGTTGTAATAATAATTTCAACGTGCGTGCACAAGCAGTGTGTGTTGGCGCTGGTCCGCACCTCGTCGATGCAGTCACCGCTACTAGTTTGTAGTTGTGACGTACGCGCACGGGTTGGTCGCCGCTGGAACGCGGAGCAGCGCTCAGAACCGGTATCCGCCGTGCGCGTTGCAATGTTACACACTGCTATGTAATAGTGCTACAGTGCTATAATACTATGCTACCACGACGGTCGTGTAATGCACACGCGCGCGCGTGTGCTTTGCGTAGCCGGCACCCAGGACGAAACGTGCACGGGCCGCAGTCAAATCGGCTCTGGATCCGAGATTTTCGATTAGTTCTCCGTGCACGCGCGTCCGCCAAATTACATTTACGTTATAATCATCGTTGCTGGTCGTCCTTTCTGTCTCCGACACGTGTCGATTTATAAATATTTTTCTTCACACGATCTTGGCTTACGGCTTCGGCACGCCGCGGATCTGGTCCGGTAGGTGGCGCTTTCCGTTGTACTTGTTCCCTGTCAAACAGGTTGTTTTTTATCCTCCGTCTCCGACATTTGCATTTCCTCGCGCCGAACGCGAGCAGACAGACCGGTCTGGCGGTATGCGTGCGTGTGTATGCATGAGGGAGGGGACTTGAGAACTGACGAGCGTATTGAATTTAACTCTTTAAACTTTGACAAATTAGTGCGGTATAATTACCGTTTGTTGTTACAAATACGTATACGGTAAGATTGTTAATAACGGAATGGCGTGTACACTACGCACGCCACACACGGAGAGCGTAGTATATAATGTGACGAAAAAAGAAAGTTCGGAGAATACGTCGTGAAACCAAACGAAACGAATTTGCTTTAAAAAAAAAGAAATAAAAGAGTAAAACCGTGCATTGTACAACAAATTTATATTGTTCTCACTGTGAGAACCGTTGTTTTTCGATTTTGTGTATAAGTAATATAGAAATTATAATTTGATTTTAAAAATGTTCAGCAATCTTATGTTCGATATTTATATCTAGTAAACTTTGCTAACTTTGGTGCAGGATATATATGTATTAATTCATTATTAATTGTAACCCCGAACACTGCGAATATTGCATTGAAACATGGTTATTAACTTACGGGCTACGTCCATCAAACAAACCGTCTCTAAAGCTTGATATCGTACTTTTTTTTTCCAAATGACTCTCTAAAAAATCGCAAAATATAATGAAAAGAAAATAAATCTATTAATTAAGACGTCTGGTAGTAATGCAATAATTAACTATGTAGAATTTTCTATTAAATGAACAAAATGTAAATTTTGTTATCAAAAACATTTAGAACAAATCCAATCCTCTTAGACTAACTATCCAAAATATTCTTATAGATTGTAAACGAATACTATCATCCGTAATATTAATAACCCTTAAAGAAAAACTGTGAATGGATTGAAACTGTATTTTGATTTTTGTATCGAATATAGCGAAATAGAATTTACTTATCCAATGTTTTAAACAGAATTCAGTTTTGACTTGTGTTTCATGTAGCTGAAAGGGCGCATGTAAACTCCGCCACAAGTACCTTTTTTTACTGTAAACTCCGCCACTGAAAAAAATCAGGTAAAATTGAGTTCATGTAAACTCCGCCAGTGAATAAAATCAAGTAGTAGTATAAAATTAATATAATATATTATTAAAAAACACCTAATAAGTAATAATATAAAATCATATTTTTCATAATAATAATTAATAATTATCTACATTAAATATTTAAATCATAGTAAAAAAAATCGTTATACCTAATAATTAATAATAAAACGATCATATTTTTCATAATAATAATCGTTATACTTTATAATCCAAAAATATATATAGTTAACTAAAATTATGTGATACAATTGTTAATATTCAAGGTCTTGTATCACTCCATTAGTGTACTTATTTATAGCCTCCTGTAATACAGTCATTTTTTTTTTGATTTTGAATTTTTTAGTTTATTTACTTGAGTTATGCCATTAAGTTTAATATAAGTTTTGGTTTGAAATTCGATAAGAACTTTACTAAAAATGTGAACGTTTGGGTGACTTTTATAAAATGAATTTCTTAGATGAATGTGAAAAGATTCACAGGCATTTGTATTATTACATTTGTATATTCGACATATACCATCGCAATAGAAGTTAACGTATTTAATGTGAGAAGGCACATGGCAATACAAAACAAAAATAACTGGCGGAGTTTACATATACCCATTTCAGGTAAGAAAAAAAAACTGGCGGAGTTTACATTAGACCTTTTATTAACTTTTTATCTTGACCGGTATTCTGGCGGAGTTTACAATCGCCCAGCTGAAATGATTGAGCACACTCTTCTCGTACATTGTATGTTATATTATTACTCGAAGAGTGATTTGTAAATATTCACACAAAGGCAGAAATAGTTTTAAACTTTTCAATTCTTTATTGTTATTAACTTGTTCAATGAACTACCTATATGGCAATATATTTTATCCTGTACTTGAATCAAGTATTCGATGTATTCTTACAAAATGTTCTTCCATTTTAAGAGGCCTATATATGTATAAGTAGTACCTATTATTATGTGATTTATCTTTTAACTAATTTAGTAATGTGATCAGTGGCGGATTTAAGAGTAAAATATGGGTCGGAAAACTGATACAAGGGGCTCCGATCTAGGGCTATAACTGCTAAATTTTAACCTTTATTCATTGACACACTAGGACGTCTAGGGGCAGGGGGCTTAAAACCATAATAAGCTCCTTCGAATATGTGTAAAATGTTAATGTGTCTGATAAAAATAGACTCTCATAATAATATATTTTTTTAGCCCCCAATTTTTTTACTAAATGCCAAGGCGCTAGTATCTTTATGTAAGTACTATATTTTTGATATGCACAAGAACTGACAAAAAACACAAATTAATAAATTATTTTTTTTCATCTAATTAGTCATAATTATAATACATACAAAATAAGTTTATATGCATGTTTTATACAATATTATAGTATTTTATATTTATGTAATAAAAGTTTTTCCTTATATAATAATGAGTAAACAACACAAAAAAAAAAAAATCTATTCTTTTATATTATTATATTTATGACAATCGTGATCCTCTTTGCACTTTTGCTTTGGCAATAGTGTCGATAGTTTCATCTACATCAAGATTAAGTGCTTCGTAATACTCTATGCAGAGTAAAGCTAAATCACTCGTACGGTTTTGTACCATGGTTAACCTAATCTAACACCAAATAGCTTTCTTACTCATCGTCTTCTTGTCTATCATATTAATTTGTTCTCCTATTTATTTATTGTAATTTTTGTAAATACAGACTGTATTAATTGATTTACATTTTTTTATAATAAAAAACAAAAAATAATCTTCGGATATTCCAAAATTTACGGGACCTCATACTTAAATATAGATAGGAGCCCCGTCGGTATTTGCTGACTAAACGACCGTTAGATCCGCCACAGAATGCGACGTATTATAAAACTGTTTCAATTGTAAAATTATCCTGAAGTAATTTTTTTTATTGATGATAGTTCAGTTTTTTGAAATCAATATTAAATTTTATTAAAGATCCAAAAATGATTATTTGTCTTTTTAAAACTGTTGTTTTATAGTTTCTTACTGCGGTTTTTAATATTGAAATTGTCACTTTGATATTTTGTGTATACTATTTGAGATGTAGAGATTAGGTTAATGGTTATTAAAAGTTCATTGTGATTTATACAGATCAAAAACTACATTAACGGTTTTGCTAATACTAAATTGTTAATATTTAGTTTATAAGACATTTAAATTATTTTAAAAATATACCAAGTAACTCCTGAAAATACAATTATGTATCGGACATTAGACAGCTTAGGATACTATAGACTTTAGAGTACCTCTATAATTATATAATTATAGAATTAAAAATCGATTATTTAAATACAATTATTCTTACATAATTTTAGATAATTATAATCATAGACACATAATAATATGTATTTTATATAAAATTACTGTAATGAAAAAGAATATAAATATTATATTAAACTATAATATAGGCCTATTCTTATAAATATTATTTTTCTATGAGATTATAAAAAATATATCGATTTTAAATATTAAAATTACGTTGAAGTACTTAAAATAATTCTATTTTTTTTTTTGATCTATAGATAAATGTAATGATGTACTGTTATTTTATTCTTATATATTTGTAGTAACTTTTAATAATCCTGTATAGAATCCTTCTCATAAATCCTACATAATATTCTTAATTTATAAATGCCTTGGTTTCCCTTTAATTTTCCCTTCAGTAGTAGATTTCATCTATACATTATCCATTATGAGATTAAGGTTATGTTCACTCTCTTCTCCCTATGATTTACTTTTTTATCTAATAATTTTACAATGTTAATAATTCAATAAGTAGGAATAATATGGCACATTCATTAGCCGCAGTCATTGATAAATGCTGGGATTGTTCTCTGATGCGCATTTTGTAAATATAGGTTTATTCAGAATTGCCCCTCTACCATTGGTTTATACATTCTTGACGCATTTTATTATTTAAAAATAATCACATATTTCCTTATCAGTAATTATTATTATATAACATATTACATGTTATTTCCATATTATTTAAAATATATTATTAAATATATTTATATTTATTATTTGATTGTTTTCACAAACCATGTTTTCATGCTAAAAAAATACTTAAAATGTCATCAAAAATACTTCATGCTGAAAGTACACAATAAAGTATTCTTTACTAAAATCCTCGAATACTTTATTTCAATAATACATATAATGCACTCATATTTTTTTCATGAATTATTAATTTAAATAAGAGGTTTTTTTAATATTGCTTTTAAAATACTCTGTGGACTCAAATTATGAATTTATTTCTTGTCAATCAACTGTTACACATTTAACATTTCGAACTTCCATGGTTAACAAAAATAATGCCCAATAGTTTGTTAGACAATCTGGAAAATTTAGTGATAGAAATTGGTTCATTGGAATTAATATGAACAAGGATAATAATTGTCGGTCAGTATATATTTGTTTATTGATATTCTTATGTAAAACTTTTACTTTATTAATGTTAAGAAAATATGTGATTATTTTGAAATAATAAAATATATGATTCAATTGTATAGATCACGATTATAAGAAATATAATTCATAATCGTGATAGAAATGAAAGATGGGTAATTTTAAATATAACCGCGTTTGCAAAATACGCTTCCCGAATAGATCTAAGCTTCTGGCTACGAAGTTATACTCACAGATCATGTATTCTGAAATGTACTCATACATTTTTATACATTTACAAAAACCCGTTACTACATTCATCCTATGGCCATAGTTTTCGAGATCAATAATTAAAAATAAAATTGTAGTATATGTGTTTATATACAATTTATATTAACACTTATACTACAATTTTGTAATATGTTATATATATATATGTGTGTGTGCGTGTGTATATTATATATCAAAAGCATAGTAATAAATTAGGTGCAGTATGCAACGAAATTGTTTTACTTGAATAATATTAGTGTTAAAATACTGCTTTTTATAAAACCAAAATTTGTTGTACTTAATTTATTATTTAGCCATTCAATAATTTACGTACATCGCTTATTGGAATTTTGTGTGTATGCAAATTAAACAGTCGTTGAACTTGTTTTAAATATTTTTCGTTAGGTCATTAATAATGCTAAAGCAGTGTAAAAATTGAACAGATCTTATTTTTATTATTGATTGCTCCTTATTGTTATGATTGGTATTAACTACTTCAACGATGTTATTACATATTGTCCATTAGTATTTTATTTGAATACCTTTATCTATATGTATTAAATTCTAATTAAATTATTGAAAAAATTATAATTTTCTGATTTGACTCATTAGTTATTTATGTTCAAAAAACTGAAAAAATATTATATTTATTCAAATTTACATTCGTTATTTCTATGACATGATAAATGTTCTAATTATTATTTTATCAATGTTCTTAAGATGCTGTTACTTTTTTTAGCAGTAGGATAATAATGCTCTTTTTAAAAATTTCTGGGATATCCTCTAATTTATACGTATGTTTCTTTAAACACTATATCGGAGTTCTGAATTAGTTCAATATGCGTATTATAAATTATAAAAAAAAAATTCTTTAAATATTATAATTTATAAAATAATATACTTCTATGCTCTAAGATTGAATGGAATCCAGATTTAAAACCATTATCAACCATGTGTGTTTTCAGTATGGTCAGTTTGTAAGTTTGTTCGCCGAAAGATTTTCTTAGAACAAACAATATGCAGTCGAAATTTAATATAATTTTAATACGTCAGTTTTAAATAAATTCTATTTAAGAATATGAAAATTCTTTTTAGCATTAATATTTAGATCAATATTAAACATAATATAGTTAGCAAATGTCTACGTTTAAACAAATACTAACAATTGGGAAATGTCATACGATTTTGAAAATAGATCAATCATTGACTACTTATTAGAAATAGCGTAAATTTTTCTATTGCTGTTATATTTGTACTTAATACTGTATATTATTATATATAATATATTTCATGCAATACATGACGTATATCCACTGGGAGTGAAGTCCACACATGTGAATATTCTCTTCTTCAGAGAAGGGGGTACAAGTGCTACATAGTGCACTCTACTCCTCCCAAGCGAAAAGACTTCGATAAAGACCCAGACGGTCGTTTCGATAATAAAAATTGAAAAAAAAAAAATACATGGCGTGTGATTAATTATCGTATAGGATGAACTGACGAATTTACATAGTACCTACAAATAACATTATATATCCTTCTGTATTAAGACAATACATATAATTTAGTACAATACTGCTATATATTCTAAGTTGTACTTATATGTATGGAACATACATTTAGAATTTTAATTTTTATAGCATTTCGAAAGTAAACAATTAGACTATTGTTGACTATTTTTTTATTATTATTAAATAAGTATTTCATATACAAAAAGGTCGGAAAAATATATTCATTCTTTATTATACGTCTAAGAGAAATAATATTATAATTATAAGTTATGTTAAACAAATTACGTACCTCACTATTGTATTTTAAATAATTAGTTACAAAGTTTAAAATAAAATTATAATGCGATACCTATCTATAATGTCCTACATAGTATATATTTTTTATATAATTATAATATTTATTATTTGTCTCTATATTCTATTTTTTATCATTAAAGATTCAATATTACTTATTCATTTATTTTTAATAAATTAGTATTTATCCTATTGCTATGCTGAATACTGGTATAATTTATAAAGTACAATGGAACGCTGATTAGCCGAATGTCAGTCAACTGGACGTATAATTATCCAACCGAGAAATTCATGCGTTTGCTAGTCTAATGTTAAACTATTCCAAATTCGGCACATCATCAAAATATAAATACGTTTCTTATAAACCCATTGACATGTATAAATCAGAATAATGAGATATATATTATACGGGTATTTATGTACAAAGTAAAAATCATTATATTTTTTAACTGTGTTAACGTTCTCGTCACCTATATTAATCGGCACTTTGTTAAAATGAGCCGCCAAGTTGGTAATTTAATTAGAGCATGCCAACAGCCCTATTATAGAAAAAACTAAAATTATCTATTTTAGCATTTGTAATAACATTTTGGTATTTAAACGTCTTAAAGTGAGTAGTATTATAATTTATAGTTAATTGGATTCATTCAATTAATACCATAAACCCCTTTTAGATTTTAGCACGGGGACAAATACTCAAAAGCAAAATACTATTTTTACGTTTTACCTTAATTTTATAATTGAAGTATGGGAGCGATGTCTCTTTTAAAATCAAAGGGAAGTCGGTGCCTTTGATAATGCACAGTAGTGACTCGTTGTAAATATTCTTCGGAGACTTAAATTATTTAACATAAACTCCATACAAAAACGAACAAAAAAAACCCTTTTATTAGAAAATTAATTATACCTTAAATTTAACACTTTCGAGACAGATCGTCCCGATCAACAAATTACATCGAAGACCAGTCACGCGTCCGGCGATAAAACGATAAAAAATTAGATGATGACACCATCGTTATTACATTATAACTAATCGATAGTAAATATCGTATGGTTATTTACGCAAAAAAAAAAAAAAAAACTAAACGTCTATTATACCTATAATTATTATACCTACCTGTTCCTTATGTTTTACAGCTGTAAGTAGTTAAGTTAATAAAACCACTAATAAAAGGTTAATAAAAGGACTAATAAAAGGTTGATTATTTGGTATTTTTCATTTTGTAAATTACTGCAAGTACTAAAATGTTAAAAATATCAAATATCAGACAGTATAAACGTATAATAATTATTAAATAATAAATGTAATCAATTATGAAGTTAATTAATGACGGTGGCACGGAAATTATTGTCGTGAACCCATTTTCAATAGCGTCTATACGCGGCTTATTCTCCACGGCTTCCTCAACAAGCTTAACCGTCATCAGTCACTGACAGTCATTGAAATGACAAAAATAGTATTTTCATCGAAATAATTTTTCATAAGTATTAAATTTTGTGACCTTTAGTTTATAATAATAAATAAAGAAAACGATATTACATATTTTTAATTTAAATAAAATTACTTCTATACATTTTGTTTTTTAAAAAGTTATTATTTACAAGAATCTTTTTTTTTTAAAGTGAAACACAGTCTCAATGTCTTCCCTGACGAGCCGTCCCTGCTTATCCACCATGAAATCACATATTACCAATAAATATTGAATAAACATAAGAAGTATATATAATTTACCATTGATTATTGAATAGACTACTTATTACAGTTTTATTACTAAAACTAATACAAAACAGGGCAATTTCAATTATTTCAATTTTTCACTGATTTTTTACTTAAAAAATTACCCTGTAGGTACTATAAGATATTTTATTATGTTTTAAACGTAAATCAGTGGTGGTTATTCGTAACGAATTTTTATATTTTGGAAAGCTTTGTTCCATATCGATAGAAGAAATTGGTGCATACTTATAAAATACTTGATTCTCATTTATTAGATCTTCAGGCAACCAAAGAAATAAATGCGTGACATATAACAAGATATATGAGTAGGTAAGATATAATATGATTTTTTTAAAAACACTTAAAAGCTACATACCGCTAAAATATGCTTTAAAAATTATAAATTATAAAAAGAACCGGATGGGCCTCGATCTGCTGTACACTTAGGGGTGAAGTGCGACTCTTCATATGATAGGTCATTATAATGGATTTGTTAAATTTGAATTCAATGATAAGTATCATTGTATACGAAAAACGATTCTGAACGGAGATGATATGTTTGTCTAGAATATAATACAATGTTATTTATAAATATTGTAATAAGTATATTTTATTTTGAAACGAAAAATTTAGAAAAATCGAAAATTTAAATTGTCTATAAATAAGTCAAAATATGTCAAAATACTTTGAAAACATAACCATGTATAGAGAACGTCAATATAAAGATTTCGTGAATATTTCAAGTTGTTGCGATTTTTGGTTTTTGAGTTAGAGTATTTTAAAAAAACCGATATCATTTGTCAGTCTAGAATATTATACATTATATTATATTTTACATGTAATTCTATGTCAATATTCGCTGTTCAAACACTTACAAAAAAAAAATTGTGCCTATGGATTTTAATAATTTTTGAATGACATTAAGAACTACTTCTGTGGAATTTTCTATTAAATTTTCAATTATTTTGTAGGAGCCAAATTTTTTTTATCACCAATTATAAAGATAAAATGTAAAAAAATCGAATATTTTAAATACCTATAAGTGGCTTAAAAGTCAATATAATATTTTGAAAAAAATATGACATAAAGGAAATGCCAATCTTAACAGCTGGTAGAAATTTCAAAAATCTGCGACTTATACTTTTTGAATTATAACAAATATTTAAAATCGTTTGAGAATAAATCGCTATTTTATGCAATTTCGTAAATATTTAAATTTCAAACAGTCATAAAATTTTTTCCTCTAAGTCCGGAAGAAATTTTATTAAAGATTTTTGAAGAGTAGCTTATAGATAACCTATTGTTAAAATTTTGAGCCTTAAGTATGAACAGAAAAAATTTTATGAATTTTTATTTACAAAATAACTTGCAAATTATTGTGATTTTTACACATTTTATACAAATTTGAGCTTTAAGAGCTTATAAAAAAAATTTGAGTAAACTGATCACCGATATTTTTTAGTTACGATAAGTTTAACTTATTATAAACCTTGTATTAAATTTTCAAGAGTTTTCAGTCTGCCAATTAAATTTTATAGATGTTTAAAAACAAAAATTTTACAAAAATTGAAAATTTAAATTGTCTATAAATAAGTCAAAAAATATCAAAATTCTTTGAAAACTTAACCATGTATAGAAAACGGCAATATAAATATTTGGTGAAAATTTCAAGTTGTTGCGATTTTTGGTTTTTGAGTTAGAGCATTTCAAAAAAATGTCGTCAGACACAAAAATAAAAAAAAACACACATCATTGTAAAACCAATAGATTCCATCACTCCGTTCAGAATCTAAAATGCAATTATATGCAAAATAAACTTTAGGATTTAAATTCCTTATATCACGATCGTAAATTAACTCTTTATTTCTATAAAAAGATAATTTTGTGTAAGGATACAATTATTTATAAATTAAATAAATATCAAGGTCCGTTCTTTAGGCTTAACGTTTGATAACAATTTAAGATGGAATCTCCATGTTAATAACATTATTACACATCTCTACAGTCTAAACTATAGTTTCTATAAGTTACGTAAAGTAATATCGGTTCAAACTATATAGATTTTATATCTTGCCTTATACCAAGCAATACTTTAATATAGAATACTTTTCCTGGTAAGGCTCTAAGATAATACAATAAACCATCAATGATTCAACAGTGACAGGTAGTGTGCATAAGTATGTCTTTAAAAAAACTAGTCATGTAGTTTTCTAGACTGAACTCCAAAATTTTAATGTACAACCAGTAGATTTTTTTTAAATACATGTGCTATAATGTGGATAATGAAAAACATTGATCATTAAGTGAATAAAAAATTAATAAATAATAAAAGAACTTTTCGATCATCATACTCTAAAATATTATAATTTCATAAATCATTTGGACAAAAATAATATGTTAATATCTTTAAAAAATATCTTGGACTTTTATCATTATAATAATATTATAACCTTTTCATATTAAAAAGAATGTATATCATAAACAATGTTATGCAAAATAAAGTATCTTAAAATAATTATGTTATCGTTGGAAATGTGATCTTAGCTTAACTTTATCTATGTTTTCGTTAAGTGCTTCTCTTTTTAAATTTTACAACACATGTAACTAAATATTTTAAATTGTATATTAATTTGTGAATATTATTTTAACTCTATTAATGGTTATGCCTAACTTTTAAAAATATTATGTGTCGCTCTTTAAAATATTATAATTTACCTAGTTATGTAATCTCAAAATTGTATATTAATTAAATGTATAATCTGTAACTATTTATCTTCGCTACAAGCTTAGTTTACTGAAGAATGATAATTCAAAATGAAAAAAAAAAGTAAATAGTGCTTCTGTCTGTTTGTTATTTTAATAATCTTTCAAAAAAATATTAAAATGCTTAATTTTTAAATTTAAGTACTTAAATCTTTCATTCTAACTCATTAGTGATGGTTTAGAAAATAATAAATTATTAGAGTCAAAGTTTTGAAATGCATGTATTTATTAAAACATTTTAATTTATAATAATATGCACAAATATGTAATACTACATATATATTATATATATATTACGGACAAAATAGGAAATCGGGCAATATTATATAATGCCCGAGCACTATGCATAATGCCCAAATATTTTAGGCAACGCAAGATTGATAATTTTAATACTTCATTTTGGCATACACTGTCTGGGTTTTGTATGGCATTTCTCGGGAAAACTATACAAATTCATGTTTCATTCATTATCCATATCAAACCACTTTTAGATTAAATATTAATTCTTCAATACAAGATATCATAATGGATTTAAAACTATTATTAGGCACCTAATATTTGAAGCGTCAATTTCAAGTTTTTTTTTATAATTATTTAATTACTCAGTAAGGTAATTTATTTGAATTTGAATGAATTTAATGTTTCAAAAATAAAAATAAAAATATTTTAATTACAATAACTGGATAATATTAATATATTCCAACTTAGCTCTCGAAAATCGGACATTGTACACAGTGACCGCATTGTACTCGTACACAATATCCGATTTCCTACTTTGCCCATAACATATATATATATATATATATATATATATATATATATATATATATATATATATATATATATATATATATATACTTAAATTATTTGTTTCAAATAAGAATTTATTTTTACTATAAGTTTTTTCATATAGTTTTTGATAAACACGGTGTTGCAAAGAAAAATTCCAGAAATAATTTTGATATAATTTCTCATTTATACATTATAATAATTAAAATAATTTTAAATCATATTACTCATATATCTCATAATATTAGGTCATATACGTATGATATGTACTATTAAGTCATGAATTCATAATAGGATCACTTGGAAGTTGAGAATCATGCGTCACCGACGAAGTGTTATTACTTACATCATTAATATTTAATACTACACAAAAAACTTACATTTTAAAAAAAATGTACTTTGCAAAATAAGTAATAAAATTCCAAATAAAATGTGTTGCATTCTTCATATTAATTTTAGTAATAATCTATATTATAGATTTATGTAGGTTAATGTATTATTTATTTATATTATAGATTCTATAATATAGGTACATTATACATAATCGAAAATTTAACCCTCAAAACTATAACTTTCCCTTATTCTTTTTAGTATTTATTTTTTTATTATGGTATTCTCATTTCTTATTATTTAATTACCTATTTAACCCCCCACGCTTTATATTTTTAAGATTATATCCCAATTTCTGTTGGTTTGAATAAAATTATTAAATTAAATAGTTCTTAAAAATATTATATCATATATTAAATATTATCTACTTAGTCATTAATATATTTTATACGTTTACATTGAACTATTAAGGATTATATATTTCAAATATTATATTCATATTTGTATGTAAAAATAACTTTTTAGTTTTTATAATATTTGAAATAAATATAATTAATTCGTATATACTAGAATAATGATTTTCACAAACATTTATTGTTAGATTTTTAAGTCAAACATTTTCTGCAAAATAATTAATATTTTCAAAAATGCTAACATTTACCATTTACTTCTGAAAATGTAAATTTAACAACTATTTAACGATATGTATCTAATTTCCAAAAATTGGTAGTTTTGCATCTTGTATGATGTTTGTAAATTATTTCTAAAATTAATAAAAAATGCACATTGTTTTGATGTACACATTTTTATTACATTTACTCATGAATCATGACCTCAAGTATATATTTTATAATAATATTTTTTTTATAGAAAACTTGGACTTGACTTAGTACCAAGATGTGGTGCAGAAATGGTTGATCCAGCAACTATAAGTGCTGTAGAACTATATAAAGTCGTATGTATTTTTAATTAAACAATAATAATAATTTAATAATTTATACATGTATGCCATATTTATTTTTAAATTGCAGCATGTTCTAAGTTCGGAAAGCATTCAAGGAGTATCGGTTTGTATATGAAATTTTTTTGTGATTGTATAAAATAGAGATATTAAAATCAGGACATTTTTCTATAATTTAAGGCACGAGGAACTTTAAGAAAACCTAAAGATACGTCTAAAATTCAAACACGTCATTTGTTTTTATGCATGCGAGATTTTGGTTACCATACCGGAGAAGAAACAAAAGTCTACTTTTCACTCTACGATTCAAAAAATTTTAAATTTATAAGGTAAATTTATATTTTATTATACATTATAGTTATAACTATTATGTCTTATGACTTATATACTTAAAGTTTTTTTAATTTTTTATTGTTTATGTAATAAAAAATTATTGTTAGTTTTACATATATTTTTAAATATTTTTAGTGAACGATTTTTAGTAAAAATATCGAAAGAAGGATTTTCTAATTACATAGAAAAATTACATAATAATTGTACAATTTTTACAGTAAGTTTAAAACTGTTATTTACTTTATTATTTTAATTTGATCCTAATAAAGTTACTATTTTCAGGAACTTGGCGTACAAGATTTATCTCGTGATCTTTATATTGTAGCTCATGTAATGCGAATAGGAAAAATGGTTTATTCAGAGTCTTCTAAGAAAGTATCAACATCATCAGCACCAACACTTGCATCTCACTTCAAACGTCCACTGGGTGTAGCTGTATTAAACTTAAGTGAAATGTTAATTTCTAATTGTAGCGATGAAAAAGAATTCACATTTCGGGTGTTCCAGACGGACGAAAAAGACTTTTGCCAATTGCATGATACGTTAATACGTAAACAAAATAATAAGTATAGTCCATTGTCTAGTCATCCGAATTATGGTATTGTTATATCTCTTCGGATACTCGATGGTGATCTTCGACAAATAAGAGAAGAAAATCCTTTGGCCTTTAAAAATGTGTCGACCACCAAAAAAATGGGATTTCCTGATGTAATCATGCCAGGTCACGTAAGAAATGACCTTTACTTAACATTAGAAAGAGGAGAATTCGAAAAAGGTGGTAAATCGACTGGAAAAAATATCGAAGTTACTGTCATGGTTTTAGACTACGAAGGTAATATTGTACCTAATTGTATATGGGGTGCATCAGGAACCGATTCGTCCAGTGAATATCGTTCTATGATTATTTATCACCACAATGCTCCATGTTGGATGGAGACTATTCGTTTAGCTGTACCAATTGAAAAATATAATATCGCGCACATACGTTTTGAATACAGACATTGTTCTAGTAAGTACAATTGTATAAATTGTGTTTTATACACCTAGTTATGTGATAGATTAGAATATCCACATTATATAATATAATTAATTGATTTTGTGTTTATTTTTTAGCTCGGGACAAAGCGGACAATAAAAAACTTTTTGGTATATCATTTGCCCGACTGATGGAACCCGAAGAAGCTACTTTACAAGATGGCATCCATGAGTTATTTATATATCGTTGCGATGAACGTACAAAGCCACATCCAGTTGATTATTTAAGCTTAGCTGCTAGTGTACATGAGTCATCTACTTGGACTATTTCACCAGAACCTGGTTCTGTATTTACTTGTAGCCACAAAGAAATTATGACAGTCCGTACTATGTTATGTTCTACTAAATTAACACAAAATGGTATGAACATTATAATTAATAATTTAAAATGAGAAAAATTCTAAAATTTTGTTTTAACGTATATTACTTCTAGAGTTATGGATTTTAATCATAAATTACCTAATATGGTAATGAAATGAAATTGTCTAATGATTAATAATAATTATTTTTAGTGGATTTATTGTCATTATTGCAATGGAAAGAACATCCTCATAGAATACAAGAAGCTCTTACACGAGCTTTACGCCTGGATGGAGAAGAGCTAGTCAAGTTTTTACAAGATATATTAGATGCACTTTTCTCAATGTTCTCTACAGATGATGGTAATTCTACCATTCATTCTGGGCTAGTATTCCATGTTTTAGTCAGCATTTTTAGTCTACTTTATGACAGCAAGTTTGAACATTTTAAACCCGTTATGAATGCGTATATCAAAGAACACTTTGCAGCAGCTTTAGTCTACAAGTAATTTATGAATAATTTTTTATATAAGAAAAATCACAATAAAATATTAAATATTAAATATTTAAAGAAAGAAACAATATTATATTAAAAAATACATTTTATTGTTAATATTTATTGAATATTTTACTTATATTTTTTTAGAGGGTTATTAAGTAGTGTTCAACATTGTGCAGAATTAGTTATGTCTACTGATCGCCAAGAACCGATACAAAAGTGTTTTCGCTCACTAGAATACATTTTTAAATTTGTTATACAGTCACGTCTATTATTTTCTCGTGCAACTGGTGGTCAATTTGAAGATAGTTTTCGTTATGATGTACATCGCGTATTCGCTTCTTTAGATAAAATGTTGTGTTCATCTTTTGAAATGATTTTACCTACTCAGGTATTAAAAAATTATATATATAATATTATATATATATTATTGTGTTATTCATAATTAAAATGTTTTTATAGATTGCATTATTGCAAAGTGCGAGTGCTGTATTTGACCAATTAGTTCAAGTATTACCAATTATAGAAGTAGCTAAGCTTGGTGTATCTATGTTAGATTGCTTGCCTTCTCGTGATCTACCTACACCATTGACCCAAGCTAAGTTAGGTGCTATTAAAGATATGGTTGCTGGCAAGGTGTTTAAAGATGATGGTAATACATATTATCTGAAATAAAATAAAATTTATTTTTTATTTAATGTCTTACATTTTCATAATAATAATATAATATAGTTAATAAGAAATTAATTATTTTTAGCTATTTTAGCAACCTTTGAAACTTTACCTAATATTTAAATACATTTATACTTAAATCATAATTTTATTTAATTATTTATTTTACATTCTAGAAGCAAGACATTTATTATTAATAACTATATGTAAGCATCTAAGACACCATATAAGTGCTAGAGAAGAAATACAATTATGTACTGATATCCTTGGAGAAATTTTAACATTTTTATTCCATTTAAATCGATTACAAGATAATAGCAAAGTTAATATTTGTTGTCGTCGCGATTTAGAAATATTAAGTCTTAATATACTAGACATGTTAATTGAAACATGCCTAATTGTCATTGATAGAATGGTTTCTGTTTTGGTAGGTTTTTCATTATTTAATGTTGAATGAGTATACATTTTAATTATTCTTTTCAGGCAAATATGGTTGCTTGTTTAGTTTCTTTATTGCAACTACTTGATGATTACCACTACAAACGACTTTGGGAAGAATTAGGAGATCGTAAACCATTAAAAGATTTCCTACTAAGATCATTTTTATTATTTAGACATTTAATTAAGCATGATGTATTTCCTACTGACTGGATGGTTATAAAAATGACTACTAACAATGTAATTTTAGCTGCTCTACAACAATTAGCCAAACCATTGGTCTTTTGCTTTTTAGAAACGTGGCCACATTTTGATTATCAAGTGTGGTCAACTTATTTTAAATTAGCAGTAGCATTTCTTACTCAACCAGCTCTCCAATTAGAAACATTTACTAGTGTAAAACGTACAAAGATAATTGAAAAGTATGGTGATATGAGAGTACTAATGGGCTACCAAATTCTATCCGTATGGTCTAAGCTTGGTAAAATTATAATAAGTTTTGGAACTTAACATTTTTATATTATTGCGGACTCATTTATATTATTATAGGTGACCATAAAATAAATTTTATACCATCTATGGTTGGACCATTTTTGAAAGTAACTTTAGTACCAGAAGCTGAATTACGCAAGGCAACACTTCATATTTTTTTTGACATGATGGAATGTGAACAAAGAGCTCGAGGCAATTTTAAAGAAGTTGAATCAGAACTTATTGATAAATTGGATTATTTAATTAGTGAAAACAAAGGAGATGATGAATATAGACAACTATTCAATACTATGTAAGTTTATTTTAAATATTTTAGTGTATATAGTAAGTTAATTAAAATAATTATTTTGTTTATGCTGCACATAGGGAAAATTTAAGTATAGTGTATGTCTAATAATTAAAGATTTAAAGATAATGTTTAAATTAAATAATTTGTTATATTTTTGTAGTCTATTAGAAAGAGTTCATCAAGAAGAACAGGATGGTAGTTGGCAAGAAACAGGTTCAGTTTTTATTCATTCTGTTACACGTTTATTAGAACGACTCTTAGATTATAGAAGTGTTATGCGTGGTGATGATAATCGTGACAAGCGCATGTCTTGTACAGTGAATTTGTTGAATTTTTACAAAAATGAATTTGATAGGAAAGAAATGTACCTAAGATACATTTATAAACTTCATGATTTACATATTTCTGCTGATAATTTTACTGAAGCTGGTTTTACATTGAAACTTTATGCGGATCAATTAACTTGGAGCGATTCACCAGCATTACAAGGTGATCCATCAACTTCTTTTTGCCAGTGGCAAAGAAAGGAACAATTGTACCATGAAATTATTCAATATTTTGATAAAGGAAAAGTAATTATTGTCCATTAAGAATTTATAATGCTTAACAATTTTGTTTAATGTAATTGTTGTTTTAGTGTTGGGAAAAAGGATTACCATTGCTTAAAGAACTATCAAATTTCTATGAAAAACAATTGTTTGATTATACTAGATTAAGTGCAGTATTAAAAACTCAAGCAAAATTCTGTGACAATATTTTAACTCAATTACGACCCGAACCAGAATATTTTAGAGTTGGATTTTATGGTCAAGGATTTCCATTATTTGTTCGGGTATATACTCATATATTCAAAATTAATTATATTGAACATTATGAAATATATATTATACTTATTTTACAGAATAAAGTTTTTGTTTATCGAGGTTTAGAATATGAACGTATGGAAGCTTTTACCCAAAGATTACAAACTGAATTTCCAACTGCCCAACTTTTAACAAAAAATAGTCCTCCATCTCAAACAATTTTGCAATCTGATACACAATGTAAGTGATAATTGTATACAATAAATTGTGGAGATAAACTTTTAAAATATTTTCTAGTCATCCAAATTTGCAATGTAAAGCCATATCCAGACATCGGTCCACCTTCTTCTGACAAGCCTTTAGCTATGGTTCCTGAAAAAATTGGACGATTTTATGAAGTAAATGATGTATGTACTTTCCAATTAGATCGACCGATGCACAAAGGTTTAGTCGATCGCGATAATGAATTTAAAAGTCTCTGGCTGGAACGTACTATTTTAATTACTAGTGAACGTCTTCCCGGTATACTTCGATGGTTTGAGGTTATAAATACAACTACAGAAGAAGTGCCACCAGTTAAATTTGCATGTGAAACCATAGATTCAGTTAACAAAAACTTAAAGCTTTTAATTAATCAATACACTAATGAGCCTAAAAGAAATATTAATCCATTAAGTATGAGACTTCAAGGAACAATTGATGCAAATGTTATGGGTGGTATATCAAAATATCAGTCAGCATTCTTTTCTCAAGATTTTGTTCAAAATAATCCACAGTATTACTCACACGTTTTACATTTAAGCTCATCGATAAATCACCAAGTAAAATATTACTAGTATACTTACCTCGTAAGGCCTCTTTCACACAGTCCATTTCTTTAACGGCAACGGAAACAGATCGAATAAAAAAAGAAAACGGAGTAGATAAGACACATAGTTATTTATACAATCCGTTCACACTATCCGTTTTTACCAACGGATAAAATTTTTTTATATATACGGACATTTTTATCCGATCCATTTCCGTTGCCGTTAAAGAAACTGACTGTGTGAAAGAGGCCTAATGTATGATTGATTTATTTATCAAACACTTTTTAGGTTGACATTGTGGAAAATGGACTTTTGATTCATGGTCAACTAGCTCCACCTGAAGTTCAACCTCTTCATCATCGTTTAGTTGAACGCATGGTTCAACTTAAACAAAACTTACGAGCCCCCCCTCCACCAGAAAGCATTATAAAGTATAAATTCTAAATATAAATAATATAATTAGAGATGAGTCGAACTGTTCAAAGTTCGAAAAATCGAACGGAACATTAAGTGTTCGGTTCGTGTTCGAAAATCGAATTAAGTTTTAAAAAAACCTAACCGAACCAAACTTGAACAAAATGTTCGAAAATCAAAATAGTTCGAACTAAAAAAAAAAATGTAAGATCACCAACAAATTCTAATACGTCAAATGTTTCGAATCAAAAATGTTCCCGGTGTATAGTGTATACGTATTGTTATGTTTATTTTTAATTTATCTATTTTATACTCTATACTCTATAGTCTATATAGAGTATATACTATCCCACCAAAAATACTTCGTTATAACTCTGTGTAAAAAAAAAAGCTAAGATAAAAAAAAAATTAGTACCTAATGATTAAATGGAAACTAAATAAAATGCCATTTTATGATATTACAAATACCTAAGATCAATATTGTAATGTTAAATACTTAGTCAACATATGTTTGTTTTAACTATTTGGCAGACGTAGAATAGTATACAAATAAATATAAATAAGTAACCACTGTAGTATTTTTCATAATTATTAATAACATATAAATAGGGTTGCCAGATTTTAAAATCACCATACCGGGACATCATATTATTAAGTAACCTTTTATATATTAAAAAATTAAAAAACCAATACATTTTTTTTTACATTAACTACGTTCATTTAATTTACATTTATAAGTTATAAGCTAATTTTGATATTTTTCTGTAGAATGTATTTTTTTCCATACAGCTTTATTTTTTTTTTAATTTTTTCATAAAATTCATTACAAGTTAGACCAAAATTAATTTTACGTACCATTAGACCTCGTTCAGTATTTTCATTCATCCTTTCCCTTTCGTCTGACTAAGCGTTATGCATAAGCGAAAAAATTCTTTCTACTGGAGCAGAAGTTCCTGGCATATAAAAGATATACTGCAAAATTATATTTAGATTTGGAGTAAATATATCCTATTCTTTGAAATGACAAAATAGACTGACTAACCTATTTTCCTTCACCTAATTTTTTTCTTAATTTTTATTTTTTCCTCTTTTCATACTTTAACTTTAAATAACCCAAATTCTTTAGCTAATACTAATTCATCAAAAAGCTGATCTTGGTTTACAATTTCAGTTTTTAGTTTCTGAAGCTTTTAAAAAATTATCCCATTTAATTATTTAATCATATAATGATGTATTGATATTATATACAATATTATTCCATAATTCGTTATTGAATAATACAATATTAAAGTTATTTTCGCTCGGCTTCCATTAACCAGGACAAAATTAATGACCGGCCGGGACACCGGGACATACTCTTAAAACTGGGACTGTACCGGTCAAACCGGGACGAATAGCAAGCCTACGTATAAACAATATGTTGACTAAGTATTTAACATTACAAATAACAAATAATAATAATTATGTATTATCGATTAATTATTTATCTTATGATTAATTGTTCAACTTTTTATTATTTAGTTACTTTGTGAAAGTTATATTTATGTTTGGTATTTTAAATGTTAAATTAAAGATATAGAGTTATCAACAAAATATTAGATCATTTAAAATGCATAGTTACAAGTTCATAGTAAGATTTAAAATTTAAAATAATTTTATTACATTTTATTATTTTTAAAACAATTAGTATTTAACAGGTTTGCAATATAAAAAAATAGATGGGTGTATAATTCTAAAATCTACACTAAAAACCAATTAGTTTTCAATATTAAATGTTCGATTAGAGTCGATATCACACTGAATTATTTAGTTCGAAGTACAATTAGAAAGTTCGGTTCAACACATTAAGTTTGATTCGAGTTCGGTTCGATATACTATTGAAAAAGTTCTGTTGGATACCATATTTTTGAGTTCGACCCACCTCTAATATAAACACTTCGTAGAGTATTAATTCATTGTATAATTGGTTTAGTTCTCCGTTACCACCAATACCATCTGTTCCAATTGATCATAATTTTCATTTTCGTTCTTCCGAAGAGTATACAAATACAGTACCTTATTTTGACGAACGGCGTGGTGAGTACGAAGATATTTATAGCAAAACATTTGATTTACCAGATGCTTGCATACCAGTTATTCCACACAGAGAAAATCGACTTAAATCTGAAGGATCTCTACCAAATAATAATATCAAGTATAAATTACTTTATCATTCATTATTTCACTTTTCATTCAATTATAATTGGTTTTGTTTAAAATATAGAGTTGATCCAAAATCAAATATTTCATGGAAACAACCAGGAAGTCCTAACTTACAAAGACACTCTTTAGATAGTAGTATAAGAAATTCTTGGACACTTGAAGATAGTTCTCCACCACCACTACCTCCAAGAGGTAAACTAATCTACTTGATTGATATGTTATTTTTAAGGATGGGCCGATACTACACCCGATACTTATTACCGCCGATATTGGTGATATCGTTTTTTTTTCAAAACCAATACTTTAAAAAAAAAATTCATAGGTTATCAATTATCAATATCAAATACTATAAATAATAGGCAGAAATTTCCTTGTTATCACATTACAAAAATATTTTAATATTATTTAAAAATTCAAAATTGTAATACAATTGATAACAATTACTCTATGGTAATCACTAGGGCTCGGAAGTTGATGACCATATGAACAATAAAAAATGACATAAAATAAAATGCAAATATGACATAAAAATGGCAAAAAATGTTCTTTAAAAATGACCTAAAAAATGTATAAATATTAGTTTTAAATTAATATAATAAACATTTTTATTTTTATAAAAATACATTTTTTTTTAAATATTTTACTCCTTTTTTACTTTTTAATTCTATATAAATTATTAAAGCTTCGAATTACTCAAAATATGACATAAAAATGACAAAAATGTTCTTAAAATAGGGAAATAAAAAAGTTATAAAATCGGATACTAATCGAATATTAGGAAAAATCAATAAAATACAGATATAATACTATTCAATACAATACGACAACGACAAATGTAATTGTCAAGATAAAATTGGATAGGTACTAATATTAGTCTGTGGTAATTTCCAAGTTATAAGTTATCGGCATAATGGTCGACAAGAAACGATAAGAAATGAACTTGTGTGAAATCAGTAAAAATGACTAAAAATGTAAGAAAATTATCTAAAAATCTCAAAAAATGACTAAAAAAGTAATAAACACCAAAAAATGCAAATTAAAAATTAGTTATTCAGATTCACATGCTAATGAAACAGATTTGTGGCCAGGAAAGCAGCGTCAAGAAGTTCAAAAAAAAAATGCAGAATGCATCAACTTCCGAGCCCTACTAATCACTAATCAAAAATTTATTCTAATTAATTACTATTTCTTTTTTCTAGTCACACTACTAGTTGGTAGTTGTTTTAAACAATGTTTTAACTTTTCTAGGTAACATTTGAGTTATCGGCTATCGATTTTATTGTATATCGGTTAGTGGTATCGGTTTTATGGTGGTATTGGCTCATGTTTTTTTTCCAAAATATGCCGTCTTAATATTTACATAATATTATCGGGTATCGATTTTATATCGGCAGCATAAATCGGAGTATCGATAATTAGTGGTATCGGCTCATCCCTAGTTATTTCTCTCTCTCTCTCTCTTTCTCTTTCTACAACATGACAACTAATTTTATGCTACTCATGTATTATCAATAATTATACAAATATAGATTTTAAAATTACCACAATATGCATAAACCACCACAACATGCTAAATCGATAAAATATTTACAAATATAAAAAAAAATATATATTAAATAATTTTAGCTAAAATGAAAACCATTACTACAAAATACTTATATTTTCATTTATTCTAATCTTCTTTTCTTATAAGTAACTGTTTCATAATTCAGCTAAATTTCACAACTTTAATTTATTAAAATATTTTTTTCTTTAAATTTGGAACAATATGTATTTTACTCATAATAAGTTTTTTGTATTTATAATTTTGTTATATTTTATGATTTTATAGAAGTTTATGTATGAGGCACCTTAATTTAAAAAACAAAATATCACAATTGCTAGGAAGGTAAAATTAAAAAAGAACCGGATCGGCCTCGCTCTGCTGTACAGTTGGGGGTGAAGTGCACCTCGTTTATAGGATATAATCCATTATTACAATGGATTTGTTAAATTTGAATGCAATGATAGGTATCATTGAATACGAAAAAACAATTCTGAACGGATATGATATGTTAGTCTAGAATATAATACATTGTTATTTATAAATATTGTAAAAAGTATATTTTATTTTGAAACGATAAATATATTTTTCTATTAGGATGGGTTGGCAGTTGCATACAGCGACATAGTTTGTCAGTCTAGAATATTATACATTATATTATGTCAATATTCGCTGTTCAAACACTTATTAAAAAAATTGTGCCTATGGATTTTATATTTTTTGAATGACAATAAGAACTACTTCTGTGGAATCTTCTATTAAATTTTCAAGTATTTTGTACGAGCCAAATTTTAGTTATCACCGATTATAAAAAAAAAAAATGTAAAAAAATCGAATATTTTAAATGCCTATAAATGGCTTAAAAATCAATATAATATTTTGAAAAAAATATGACATAAAGGAAATGCCAATATAAACAACTGATAAAATTTTCAAGTTTCTACAACTTATACTTTTTGGATAAAAAAAAATAGCAAAAATCGTTTGAGGCTATACCGTTATTTAACGTGGTTTTGTAAAAATTTAAATTTCAAACACTCATAAAATTTTTTTGTCTGAATCCGGTAGAGTTTTTTTTACAGATATTTGAAGAAAAACTAATGAAAAACCTTGTACCAAGTTTTCAAAACTTAGTTATAAAAGAAAAAAATTTTACGATTCTTCAACCACAAAATTATTTGCAAATTTTTGCAATTTTTACATATTTCGTATAAATTGGAACTTTGAGCACTTATAAAAAAATTGTGACTTACGATTTTAGATTTTTTTTTATCAGTTAAGGAACAACTTATAAGAAACCTTGTATTACATTTTCAAGATTTTCTGGGCAGTCAAAAAAATTTTATCGTTATTTTAAAAAAAAATACTTAAAAAAATTGAAAACTTCAATTGTCTATAAATAACTTAATAAAAGTCAAAACACTTTGAAAATTTAACGGTGTTTAGAGAACGCTAATTTAAACATTTGGTGAAAATTTCAAGCATTTACATCGATTAGTTTTTGAGTTATAGCAAAATAAAAAATTTGATTTTGTCGAAAACTGGTTTTGCGTAAAAACTCCTGTTTTTCCCTTATTTTTTTAGGGTTTTTCATGTCGCATTTAAAAAATATTGAAAATTTTTTACTTTTGACCCCCCAAAGTACCAACTAGATTCACTTTCCTTTGAGAAAAGTTGCTACATAAGCAAATCGAAGCATTTTTACTGCCAAAAAAGGTGTCGTCAGACACAAAAATAAAAAAATAAAAATAAAAAAATAAAAAAAAAATTAAAAAAAACACACATCATTGTAAAACCAATAGATTCCATCACTCCGTTCAGAATCTAAAAGAAATAAAAAAAAAATAAAACACACATCATTGTAAAATCAATACATTCTTCACTCCGTTCAGAATCTAAAATTTATGAGGAAATTAATATATGTATTCATTGATTGAGTAAAAACACAAAAGTAAAAAAAAATAAAACATTTAAAAAACTTTTGACTTCTTAATTATTATTAATATTACTTGATACTTAATTGTTATTAATATTATAATTTTGCTATTAATGACTTTACTCATGTTAAGCTCCAGAAAGAAGAACCAGTGATGCACCTCCATTGCCACGGAGATTGCCAATAAAGCGTGTAAGTTATTATCATAATTTGGTTGTCAATTTGTTTAAAATGTTTATTTATTTTTATTATTTTTATGCTAAGGAATCTGAATTACCTGATATAAATTCACCAGTGCTACGCGACTCAGGTTATTCAGAATCCTTACATTCAGCATCTTATGAAGAATTTGTGTTACCTTCAACTGATAAGGATAAAACACCACCACCACTACCACCCAAAAATACTCAATCTCAGCTTAATTCTGATCCCAATGGTACAAATAAAATGCACTAATAGTCATATTTTTGTGTGCCTATGTAAATATTTGTTTCATGAATTATTTTTATTTTAAAGAACTCCCAATCTTGGACAACTATTCTGTGCCAGGAACAATACGTCGCATGGATTCCAGTCCCTAGTCAAATACAAGACTTATATTAGAAGCGGTGCCATTTTATTCATTAATTTAACAGTTAGATATGAGTTATGGTATTCTAAAATTATTTTTATACTGTAATGATGAGTGTGTTTGTAATGTTTTAATATAATCATATATTTTTAAAATAGTGTCAAACTATTTTGGCATAATTTAAATTATTAGATTATAATTTTATCGGTGTTGTGTGTAAGAGTTACTACTTATTCCTATCTAATTTTCATAACTTTTTTAATTTATTCTTTTTATTTTGGCTTGGATTTTTTCTGATTTTGAAAATTTACAAAACTTGCTAAATACCTATATTTTATTATTTGAATTTTTTTTTCATAACTTACTAAATTATTTTTGTATAATTTTTTTTTTTAACTAATGACATTTTTAATTTTGTAGTACTCATAATTTATTTTTAACTTTAAAAATATTTTTTGTTATTTAACACTGTAAACCAACAAAAGTAATTTTTTCATCATTTAAATAAAAAATTAAATTAGTCTCACCTGATATTTTTTAAGTATTAATTTTGAAAAAATTTGTTCGTCTACTGCATTTTAATTGTACTATTATGTCTTTCAAACGATTTATATTTCTATAACAATGTAGTTTACTCCTATTGTATGACTGACGTTACCAAATCTGTATACTACTGCAGGACTGGCTTTTTATTTGTACAATAATGTTTTAGTTTCCCCGCTCAATATTTTATGTGTTATTTTACCTACGTGTTTGTGTGTCAATTTTATTTATTATATTTTTTATTATACATTCCAGTCTTCCATGACTTTAGTTGATATGTTATATATTACCACTGATTATGCCAAACATTTAAATACAATTTGTGGAATGATTTACGCCTTATATTATTACAAATATTTGTATTCTTTGTTGTAATCTGCCTTTTTTTTACAATGCTCATTATTTACAATTAAAATATTATAGAATTTAAATTACAATGTAATTAAACAATAAAATGTCATTGATGATTAAAATGTTTTGTGTTTATCATTATCTCCTTCTTTTGTGTCATTCAGATCTTGATCATCCAAAAGATCACAACTGCTGCCCTTTTGACATTTACCATTTTTCTGAGTCATTTTTATCACAGGTAGTTACTCTTAAGGGGCGTTGTAGTAGATGGCCCATTGTCTGTGTTTCACCAAATTTGCAATTTTTAGTGTCTTCTTCTCCTAATATGTTTAATTTCTTAAGTATGGTTTTCAATTGTCCGACTCCTGTTCTTTACTAGTTTAATGCCTTAAATTTCTCCCGTTTCATTGAGATAACTCTTCTTTTAATTCCCTTGTGCTGTTTCAGTCTTTCTCTTTCCACCTGTTGATTTTTTCTTTTTCTAGTGAGTTCTTTATTGGTTAGATTATACTATGGAAGATTTTTCTGGATTTAAGTCATGATAGCGGTAGATTCTTTACATAGAGTGGGTGTCGGGGATCATTTAGTTGTTTGTGTCATTCTATCTCTGATGCAATGTCTCTCCTAATATCTGATGGAGCTATTTCTGATAATGTTTGTATTTCCTCAACCAGTGTTAGTTTAAAACATCCTGATATTATCCTGCAGCTCTCGTTTAGTGTAACGTCGAACTTTTTTGCGTGACATGATCTGACCCATACGGGGCTCTTGAGTAACATAATCCTCTTGCTGACGTACTCATAGTGTTTGGATCTGCTCCTCACGAGTGTCTTTTTTGTCTTACATTTCCGCAGTGATGTTTGAAAGATAAAATTAAATCTAGAGAGTATGGTAAGAGCCTGCACGTGGCGTCCCCTCATAGTGATATTCTCACTGCAGAACATCTGATATACTATATTGGTTATTGAATATATCGCTAACCAATCTTACCACCACAGGACGGATCTCTGTCTGATGTTTCATTCATTATCTCCAATGTGTATAGACATTTGAAAACAGTGATGTAGCCAAGGGGGAGAGACTAAAGGCGCTATAAACCCCCTCCTTTTGGGTTATGTTTAAATGTGTTTAGTGTGTGTACTAAATTTTATTTTTTTTATAGTAAGTATACTATTATCTAATACTTAAATGTTTTAAAACTTTGGTACTAATTAAATGTGAACTCTCAAAAAATGTATTACCCAACTTGTCTAAAAAATGTCTTTGTTTCATTATTTTAATGGTGAAATGATAATAAAAAAATGCTTAGAAAAAAAAACGTGATCATGTACCGTCAGCAACGACAGTAGTGCCCATGACCATATGTGTGTGTAATTCCATCCTTGTCTAGGGGAGTGCTAACCGTCTCTCCTTTGTTACAACACACTTACATTTATTTATTGTTTATATATATACCAAGTATTAATTAACAATGCTTACAAGTGAGAGTTTTGGTGCAATATGATTGAAACGCAACATCTATACGACCGCGATGAAAATAATAATATTTATCTACAATGTGTATACAACTATAATGAAAGTTTTATAGTGAGTACCTAGATGGCGCTATAAATATGATTGATGAGAAAAAAATATTTTTGTTTCAGATCCAATTTTGAATCTTGATATTGACGGTCAAGTAACAAAGGGTGTACGTGCAAGATTAAAAATTGTTCTGTAGAAGAAAAACACATTTCATAAATTTCGTATTTGAGATGTATGTTTATTATTGATTGAATAATTAACGGAGCACACACTCGTTGTATGCAGGGGCGATCCTAGAGTTATTTTTTAGGGGGTTTGGAGTGCATTTTGTCGACTGTATACTAAACAATATGGAAGTTTTAATGATCTCTTTATATATTATATTTAGCGAATTCTGAAAATTGTCGACTAGTACTTAAAGTTTCCGACATTCGGGGGATGTCAAACCCCCCCGTAAGATCGCCCCTGGTTGTATGCTCCGAGCGGTCGTACAAAAATTAGCAATTTTGTCGCTCCACGTATCACGTCAATCGTGAAAATATATATGTGTTTATGTTTCTCACAAAATATGTTATATTTTCTAATTTTTTTTTATTTAACCGTAACGAAGAGCTTATAGAGCTTAAAAAATTAAATGTACCTATAGCAAAATTAATAATTTTTTACCCGTTTTCATAATTAGGTATCTTATAAATTAATTGTGTATCACCTTATGTGAACCTCAGAAGTTGCAAGTGCTAATCGCACATTTTCTTTTGAAACACAAAGTATAATCATTAATTATTAATTTTGTTTTAATTATTTCAATTTATTGGAGCATTCTGAGCTCATATTGAATGAATCTTATAAATTTGTTATTTTTAAATAAAATTATTAATTTTCATTTTTGATAGACGGCGATATGGGTTTGGATTATGGTTGGATATGTAACAAATCATAGACACTGTGGCAAACATGGCTAAAGGACTAATCGTAATCGTAATCAATCGTTGTCTATACAATGTAAAAAAAATTAATAATTCGTTCATGTGATAGGTATTTTAATGCCAGCAGATGTAGATAATAAAATACCAATGACAATAAACAGTGATGTGAGAGGTTAAGTCGAGAAATTTAAATGTTTAAGATCATTTGTACAAAAGAATGGGGGCCTTGGCATGGATTTATAACATAAATTTAAGTGTAGTTGGATGAAATGGAAAGAAGCATCGGTTGTTTTGTGTGATAAGAGAATTTCAATGAAGCTGAAAGGTAAATTTTACAGAACGTAGTAAGTCAAACTATGCTATATGGTTATAAAGAATAAGAATGTAAGATAAAATCTGTTTTACAAAATTCTTATCGCGAATAAGAAAACAACCTAAGATAATTTGGACATGTGATGAAACGAAAGAGAAAGACTAAAAAATAGATGGTTGGACAATATTAAGAATAGGGTCTTTGGTGTGTGCGTAGAGGATGTAGAAAATCGAGACAAGTAGAGGTTTAGGACAATTTTGTATGTCAGTGAAAATTATAATTTATATTTAACAAGCATTTTTGATTGTGTATTTTGTTTTTCTTAAAATTAAAAGATCAACTAAAATGAAAAGAATTAAATATATTACGTGGGCCCCTTGGTCCGTGTGAGCCTTGCGTAAATATAGCCCTGAAATATGATATAATTTCTCTTCAATCTTTATGAAGTTTATATATTTTTTAGATACTTTTCTATTTTCAGTAATTTTGCCTTAATAAATTTTATAAATACAAATACGATTTATTCTTACTAAGTAAAACAGTAGTTTCTTGTCTCCATTTATATCTAACCAATTATTTTTACTACTTTTAATTTGCCGACGTAAATTGTTCATAAAAATTTTGGTTATTATATAAATGAAATTTTAGTACAATACAAATATACATAATAGTTTTCAATTATCTTTATTAAGCCAAGACATGAAATTGAAATTAACATCAAGTTGTTTTAAACTTTTTTTTTAAACAATATCCCCTGTAACCTATTTTTTTTCAAATTCGAAAATTGACTAACATTGGCATCGTACAATTCGGGGGTAAATACATTTGCCAGAAAGGTAGATAAACATACTCATAAATTGTTCTAAAAAAAAAAAATACAATAATAATAGTAATAATAATAATAATAATAATAATAATAATAATAAAAATAATAATAATAATAATAATTAATAATAATCAAAATATTTTGTACATATTTAAGTATCTATACACCTCTAATGAAAATTAAATGTTATAATTACAAATCAATAATCCTACATAATTAAACATTTACACTTATACAAAGAATAAAATTTTCAATAACATATACTCAAAAAAATAGAATGTACATATTTAATGAACACTTTATTTAATAATAATCTATTGTTCCCGTATCAAAGGGATGTGTATATATTTTTATTTTTCGCAGTGATTAGCATCAGTCTGTTTTGCCCATTTTGGCTCGCAGTTTAGCGTGGACCTGTAGGAATTCCGGTTTATCATCGTTTTTTTCCTTTACGTCAGTTTTTTCCATTTGCTACAACAAAATTAAATATTATATAATATAGGACAAATGATAATTCCTGTGGATTTTTTTAATCAGATAATTCATACCATAATTGGATTTGAATTTACGAAATAAAGTATCTTTTTAGTTATTATATTTTGAGTATTAACAAGTAACTTTTATTTCATAAATAAGAAGAAGTATCACCATATGCTGATGTCTAGCATAAGATTTCTTTTTACAATAAATGTTGTTTTTAATTCGATAGTAATATTATACAAATCATAAAATATACTAGAAATATAAAATTATTTTTGTACTCATTAATCAAATGTAAAAATATAATATAATATTATTGGCATCATTATAGCTTATAAATTGCTGTACAATATTTAATAATAATCTTAAAATGATAACAGGAAGATTTGTTTATTCGGTTATTATTGCAGATGGGTTACACAACTATAGGATTATTATAAAGGACTATGATGTTATGCTTAACAGACATAACAAATATTATGCGCATATTATATCCATCATGATACCATGTATTTACATTATGTTCTTGTAAAAAATCTTGTTCAATTAAAATTGTACATCGCAAATTTAAGTACAACATTTTTAAATTTATATACCTGTACAATATGACACTGTAATACATAAATTATATTGTGGTTAAGCCTCGATATTTACTGGTGTACATCGAATTTCTAAAAGCAGTGCAAGCGGGTCAAATAATTATATAAAAGATTCTTGTGGTTTAGCATACCTATAAACAGTTAAATATTATTTTAGTCACTTTTAATTCCTCCTTCTTTAACTTTTTAATGGATCTATTTTATTTTTCTAATACAGCGTTATTTGCCCGTACAACCACCGTCACTTTTTTTATACTGAAAACATTGGAAAATTGAGCGTTTTTATTTTTTCCCGATAAGGCGATAAAGCAACATGTCATCTTTATTCTCTTTCTCTCCCTCTCTTCCTCCCTCACTCACTCCTTCTTCACTATTTTTCCATTTTTTCTTTGTTCAGCACCAATGAACACAAAATCATATAGCTAATTTTACATTGCCAACTTAAAAGACGTACTTAATGTTTAGACTATAAAAAGTTCTATTCTAATTTATTATCCAGTATTCTAAATGTCATTTTAATCTATTATCATAGCATAATACATAACATTTAATAAGCGTGCACTAATTTAAGTATGAAATGTTGAAAATAAAATATTTATAAATAAAGAGGTGGGCATTCATTATGAGTAGGTATAATAATAAAAATTGATAGCAGACCAGAGTCGAGTTCAAAATCGTCAATATTAATAATAAGATAAGATACAACAAACTTAGTGAAATTACATAATGATACAAGTTAAGCTTAGTGCTAATAAAGTATTAAAATATATTATTTGTATTACATAATCGTAACTAAATAATCTCCGAAATGTTAAACGATCTAAGTATGCATGTTTTACCACTTCATTACAAATTTATATATAAATTATGAGATATGTTTTCAGTTATGTATTATTTATTACTGAATTGTAATTTTTTTATAATTATTTATGTCTAATTTATATGTTGATAAAATTACAACTTTTATAATTATACGTTTGAATAACATATATGTATGTAATAGTTAAATGTTTTTGTTAATACACAGAATTTTGTTTATTAATAGTTTTAAAATATATATATTTTATAAATATAATTAAATACCGTTTCAATTTTTTTAGCTCTTTCTTCGATAATCCGTTCAAACGGTGTACGACAAGAGTTCTTTTGTTGTTCAATTTCTTTTTGAGTTTGTGTTCGCTTGTGTTTTTCTAAAGCTTTTTGCAATTCCGATTTTTGCCCCAAAACATTTTTTCCACTAAAATTAAAAAAAAAAAAAAAAATACCAATAAAAATATAAACTGCCATTGGTATTTTAATAAATTAGTACATTTTTTGGTTAAATAAAAGTTCTCGATGAAGGTTTTGATGATCCGCAGAGGTCAGGCATGGATTGACCGGCTTCCGTGGAAGGATTAATCCATCCTGGTGCATATCTCTTGTGCAGTCAGTTGCCATTGTCATATCTAAGCAATACACAATTGTTAGAACCATCATACATGAATAAAACAAAGCAAATTATGTTTTTTTAGATCTGATAGTATTACGTGTTGATAAAAATTAACGTAATAGGTAAAACCTTAATATTTAAAATACAGGCATAACATACAAAGGGATTACCTAGATATCCTACATTATTAATTTCGCTTAGAATTTATGAATTATAAGTAATAAATTATGTAGACTATAAAAAAAACAATGAAAGTCAAAAAACATACTAACAAAAATTGTTGGCAATTTAATGTATGAAAATAATTGGATTTAATTGAATTTAGATAAACATGATACAATATATACAATAAACACTTTATTTCTGACGCATATCAACAATTTTGTTTTAACTTTTCACAGAAAATATAAATTGATAGTTTATTTTTTAATACATTTTGAAGTTAACGAAGCGCACATTTAGAAATTATTTAAGTCATGAGACAAAAACCATTAATTATATTTTTCAACGACAGCAAATTAATATCCTAACCAAACTAAATGATTAACTCTATGACATTATTTTAGTAATTTGGTAGTATTTTTTTAAAAAAAAATAAACCCATTGTATGACCTACAGCAGATAACTTACTTCCGTACACAATCTAAGCTCTAACCGTTGATACTAAAATAATGTAATATGTTTAATTATTTAATTGATATTAAAATTGATTTATTTTAGCACAACAGAATTAATAACACCGACAATTTATTGATAATTACGGTGGATATTGAGGATGGTGTAATAACGACTATGTGAGTATTCTGAATTATTTCATTTATTAAAAATGAAATATTATGTGAGAAGCGGGTACGAAAACCCCATATTTTTAAATACACTTGTTAAAATCTACTTGCTACTTAAAATGCTTGTTCTTTTTTAATTTAAATTTTTGAAATCCTTTATAAATGATGAAAACCTCTTAAAACAGCTGAAAGTAGCATATGATCCTTTGTCTAAGCAATTTTGCATTACTACTCAGGTAAAATTAACACGTTTCGTAGTTAAACAGTGCAAAAATACAATGAACACTCATTAAAAAAAAAAACCCCCCATGACTTGATGATAGTCAAAATAATAGTATAAACACGGTTTATAACGAACTGAATTAAAAAAATAAATATTATTTGGATCATTGTTAACGTATAATTTATCAAAACTCCATGAGATATAAGTTATATAAATTAAATCGTAGATCACGCGAACAAAACATATGATTAATAAAAAGCATAGCTATATTGTTGATTAATATGCTTAAAAATTAAGTATGCTTAGTTACCGATAAATCTATAATATCCAAAAATGATTATATATAAAAAAAAAACCTTTAACTTTAATAAATTATAAACTAAATGAAATAAGATAAATTAATTCTACATTATTTATTGTATTATTTACTGTATATTTATTTATTGACAGCAACATTCACATTCAATCTCCACTAACAAACAGCGTTATAATAATCAAGATGCATATAAAAATTGATAAATTTCTTCGTGTTGAGTACAGGATCGTTATATTTTCTGTCAATTTATTGCATATTTAAAAATAAAAGGTCTATAATTTTCTATTTGTAACATAAGAAATAAGATAAATCCACAAATTTCCGTTTTTTAAACTGATTAAGATATATAAAAAAGTGTACTAGAATATTTGAGCTAAACTATAAAAATAAGACCGACTGTTATATCCGTAATAACATTAAGATGTATAAAATATTTCTTGCCCTTTTAACTTTACATTTTTGATTTTCCAAGGTTTTATAAGAACAAGAGAGCAAAGTAGTTTCTCCAGAGCGCTTAGAATAATTGACGATATTATCAAAAGTTTAATTTATTATAATTATAATTCTGTATTATATCACTATTGTCTACTAAATAAATATTATAAACCGTTAGTTTCTGATCATTTCTATTAAATTGAATATTATTAATATTATTTATTATAAGTTAATAAAACTTAACATATTTTAAGTTATAAGTATATAGTAATAGGTGACGAATAATAAGTAAAACAAATCAGTAAAATATACTGTCATATTTCAATATTATATATGTCAGTATATACATACTATTTTAATGTTTTTACAATATTTACATAATTAAAAAAATACATATTAAGTACATCTAGTACATTAATCTAGCAATTAAAGTAATTATAATCATACGTAAAAAGTACCTAATAAATTATAATATACACTATTACAACCAAGTTTACCAATTTCTATCTACATGATAACAGTAACCAATAATGTTTTCAAAAGATATTTTTATATTATTTGTTGATAAATCTTCAACAAATTTTCTCTTTTTAACCACTATCGCTTAAGTGGCACAAACATGTTTATATCATTCTGAAGATATTTTATGAACAATAACAATATGACACCTTTTATCGTGCACTACTTGTTGCTATTTGGTTGGTATATGGAGAATGATATATTGTGACTTGATAGCCGTGATTTTTTGTAATGCACTATACGTTAAAATGAAAGAGTTCCTACCTTTATTATACACGTGTATACTAAAATATTTCCGGTTCACGATATACTAATGGTACATATCTGAATTTTTTATTGACTGAAAGCGATACAAAAACGATAAAATAATAACGGTTTTAAAATATATGACCACTCCTTAGACCCCTCTTAAATAAAATAATTTTATAACACTTGAGTAGAAATTTTAATTAGACACGTATAAATATTTGTAGTAACACCATAACAGTAGTCATCATCCATAACAGTGATCAATAATCAATTCTTATTATTATACATTTAATATAAGTATATATATATATTCTAATATAATACCTATAATAAATGGTGGTAATAAAGTACACGTCTTATTATACATGAAGAAAATCATATAAAAATTATTAACATTGAAAAACAATGAATAATACTATTAAATTTTACTAAGCAATGTTTATTATAAATTAACAACTACAGCGTTGTACAAAAAAGGTTTCCAATTATTTCCAAAAAATTATAAGTTATAAATCTATAAAAATATGTAATGACTAATAAGTAAAACAAGTCAGTAAAGCGTTTATTTTTATAAAATATACAATAATATTTTAATATTATACAAATAATATTTGTATATTTGTACTCTGTTAATGTTCTTACAATGTTTACATACTTAAAAAATTACGTGTTGAGTACACTTATTAAGTTAATAAAGCAATTAAAGTAATTCTAAACATACGTAGAATACCTACTAACCAGTGGAAAATTTATGGGGAGGGGGAAGCGATGAAGCAATCAACTACCCTGGACTTGCTCAAATTATGACCAAGCCTTTACTGTACTCGTAAATATTCTTATTAGCCCTCCTTTTAACAAGTTCCAGATCTTCCCCTACTAAATAATAATATAAATAATAAAATAAAATAATAATAAATATTAATACACAATATTACAACTAGGATTACCAAATAACTGCCTACATGTTACCAATAACCAATAAAGGGTCATAGAATACGTTGAAGTTGAAATATATAATGTAATTTAAAATATAAAAATAATAGTTCTAGTCAATTATGGTGGATTATGGACTATCTTGATATATTTTATTTGAAAACAATGCATATACGATTTGTTCTCCATATGGTGATTTTTAAAACACTGCTTAAAATTAGGTATGTAAATGAGTATAATTACTGGCATGAAATGTGAAACTATAGAAAAATATATATAATCAAAAAAAGTGTAATTCGTTCTACCCTGACATACCTAATCAAAATAAATCGAAGATAATCGAGTATTATATCTAGTTTAGTTTTTATGGTTTATTTTATTTTGCGTACATTTCACTAGTGAGTTTCAGACAGAAAATGAGCATGATAATGCGCGAGCAAGTAAAAAGTAATGGATTAGGTTATAGAAAGTTTCATCATTTGTGCTTCTGAAAATAAATAAAATAAATCCTACAACCAACACATCCCCTGGCCTTGAAATGACTTAAGAGTCGTCGGTGAACTTAAGGTCAAAAAACCCGTTCTTCTGAAATCCAATTAATAACGTATCAATCACAGTTTTCTCACGAATACCTAATGTTCTCATAAACCTAATAAATCCTAACAACATTCGTCTCAGTCATTGTTTCAGACGTATATAATTGTGTACGTGCGATTCTCACGTGTTGATAATATTCAATTTGCGATTCCACTACGATAATATGCGCTAACTACGTCGCGGTTGTGACCAGTAGAAGCGGTATCTTTTATATAAAAACGACGTTCGATGGCGTTGATGTGTGACCGGACGACACACAAGTCGGTCACGATTGTCCGAGTGACCTACAATTGTGCCGTCCGAGTGTCAAAGATAACTTGTTTACATTATTCAGTGTATTATTTTATTGTTCGGCGTGTCTATTATTATCACGCGTGTTTGTGTGTGTAGAATTGATTGTGATTCCATAATGGAGGCAACAAGCATAAATCGGCGCAACAAATACGCGGTGTTTTCATACATTAACGATTTACTAACGAATTATACACAGAGGAAACGGAAACTAAATCGATTGGCATACTATAATGGACCATAATATTATATTATTATTAATGAATAAAACGACTCGAATGGTGTTAGCGAGTAAAATGCTCGAGTAATCCTGACGAGCGAAAAAAAAATTTAATTTGCATGGTAATTCTCTCCACAGCAACTCGATCGTACTACACACTACGCAGATGGTAGGTGGAAAGTCTTACGCGTTGTATCACGATAGTTCTGAATCAGCCACATAGCACAATATTTAAATTTCGTCTTGGAATGTTTTGATAAAATAGTTGAGATTTTCACTTAGGAATTTAAGACGTTTGACAAATATTATCTATGTTTATGTTCGAAAATAATAAATATTTCATAATTACGTGTTATTAATTTAATATACAACTCTTATCAGCTTTTATACTAACAATAGAGACTTACATTTATTACGAATCATAAAAATTAAAATGATTTTTCATCTATATTTTGCTTGAAATATTGTGAACAGAAGAACGATGTAAAAATATTAGCACAAAAACTATGTAAAGAAATAAAAAGTAATATTACACAAGTAATAAGTCTCATTGTCATAGTGTGACTAATTATAAACTATAAATAGTTTCTAAAGCTGTATTAAATAATTAATATTTACTATTTGACTGTCACATTTTTTATTTTTTAAGATATATACCAAGAACAGGCAACTCAAAGTAACCAGAGGATCAATTTTAAGAACTTTAAAAGATAGTATAGAAAGCATAAATGAAGAAATATCATTAAAATTGACAATTAGTATTTATTTTAAATAATTTAATTTTACGATTGAACCAATACAATAAAAAAAATGTGTGATACCTACAACTATGTTTGAGCATTTAATAATTTATGTAGAGCTCAATACTAGAGAAAAATATAATACCTATATTTTACGATCAACGTGATAAAATTAAATATTGATAAACACTGAAATGTTATGAAGTAATAAAAAAATGTACATGGGCCAGATGCGGCCCACCAGTTGCTCATCCATGATATATACAATCAGAGCACAATAAGAATATGTAATAGTAAAAAAAGAAATACTATGATGCAGCGTGATGGAAGATGCTACCTTATTGGTGGCACTGTCTGTTGTTTAACGTAATTAACATTTTTGCTTTCTTTAATTAAATCAACCACTAAAAGAGATATTTTCGTCAATTTAATAAATATTTAAATATTGTGAACATTTTACAAAATGCTGGAGTTTTCTAATATTTAATATTTAGTAATTACTTATGAAGTTTTTGGTTAAGAAATTATTATTTAGGTAAATATTACTATTATATACCTGGAATGGCTAGAATGTACATATCAAAATGATATAATATGTGCTTTTAAATATACAATATACGTTTTTAACAATGTAATTGAACAAACTAACTATTATATAGTAGGAAGTAGTTAATAGTTGTGGATAGTACACAGCCATTTAAATGTAAGTTTGATAATAACTGTTATTAAAATACCAGAATCAAATAATAAAATATTTAAATACTTATTGATAAAAATATTATCCAGTATACACAAATTTTAATTCATAATAGTTTTCAATCATTAAATATAATTATTTTTCACATCATAATCTAAACGAAGTGAAACATAAAATGAATTTATACTGAATACCAATACATACAATACAATTATAAATTGTATGCGTTCTTTGAATAATAAAAAAATTAATGTTTCAATAAAAATTTCTTAGTATAAAATTTGGCAATTCTTTAATATTTATTATTACGCTAAATAATAATAAAAATATTTATATGTTGAAATATATTTTTCAACTTACAGTACAATATATTATCAACTACATTCCTTTAACATATATCTCATTCAAAATCAGTTTTTGTATTTGTTTATTTATTAATTATTTTAAAGTTATTGAAAGTGACGATTGGCTTTCTCTATTTATCACTATGCACAAGGGTACTTTATATTCATTATATTTCCAGGGTACAAGTAAGGTCAAGTAATATGGTAATTTGAACTCATCGTGAGATCTGTCTGAGATCAACTTTTAAAAATATTTACATTTTTTTTGCATCAAATTCTATAAAAATTAATAATTGAAATATTTTAATAACACAATATTTTTCAAATTTAGAAAGATTTTGAAAAATTTACGACAAAACCAGATATGATTTATAAATCCTTATCACTCACAGATAGATTCTATTTACGAATTATAATAAGTTAAAATTACTACGTTGGGTGTGTGATCGACGGAGACTTCGAAACACCTCTTGTGATGTATTAGAAATACTTAACATTCTATAACACTGAATACGTATCGACGAACCATTCATTAATAATTTGATTTTAGTACCTAGTTAATAACAATGTAGATATGTACTAGAGTATATATTTAGTTACATTCATAATTTAAATTAAAACTAAAATTGATATTTGTTATAATTTAGAAGTGTACATAACTTATAAATATACTAGTTTTTAAAAAATCATATTCGACAATATTATCAAAAAAAATAAAAAAATAAATATGACATAAATCAATTATGGTTATATTTTATTTCATCTTACCGTTTAATTTATTGAGTTGATGTTTTTGCCCATCGAGGCCTTTGTTATCAGTCTGAAAAATACAAATAAAATAAAATAATTTAAAAACCATGTATAAGTAAAAAATAACGTATACCCAGCTGTGTTAAATTTTTTGTATGCATTATATTTAATAAATATTTGTTTTTTTTATTGGTTTATATAAATAAACAACAATATTTCAATTAATGTTTGAATAAAAACCATATATTTAATTTGATGATCTGATATTGAAAATAATTTAGTTTCATTTGTATTAACTTTTTACTTGGAAAAAATCTACGTTTTTTCGAAACTTGCAAACATGTAATCCATGGTAAAAATATGGTCGTATATTTATGCAATTTGATAAATGAATATAGTCAATAATTATAAATATATTAGTACATGATTGGATTAGAAAGTAATACATTACTAATTAAAATTAAAATAAATTACATTTATATAATATATTAAGTAGTCTTGTATATTTGTGATTATAACTAATTCGTTGATGGCATATAAAATAAAATAAGAACAGTTTAATTCACTACTCTCAGTCATCACAAGAAATTAATTTTTTAAACAGCCATGTATCTATATATTCTTGTATACATACGTAGTTTATCAACTATGCATTTTTATAAAATTTAGATCAGTCATAACCTAACCTTACTTATAATGTGAACGGTGCAATACAAGATTTCAAATAAAATAAGAACAGTTTAATTCACTACTCTCAGTCATCACAAGAAATTAATTTTTTAAACAGCCATGTATCTATATATTCTTGTATACATACGTAGTTTATCAACTATGCATTTTTATAAAATTTAGATCAGTCATAACCTAACCTTACTTATAATGTGAACGGTGCAATACAAGATTTCAATAGTGTCGCTGCATGTAAACAACACGCTATGAGATACGTTTCCAACTATAATAGATACTTGAAAAAAAAGAAATAAATTATGGTGCACCTATTGCAGAGTTAATACAAATATATCAAAATCGTAAATAAAATAATATTTTATAAATTAGATATGTTATAATAAAATTGCTTACATAACATAAATACCTAGTTTAAATAAGTGTATAATATAAAATAACAAAAATTATGAATACAATAATTATTTTTATTTAAATATTTATTTTTTTTACTTTGTCTATAATACACCTAACGGTACCTACATATATACATGAAAAACTTATTAAGTTTACTATACTGGATAATTCTATCGTTTTATAGGTATAGAGATTTTTAACTTTCAATAATTTTGAATAAATCAAGCGATTATAATACATGAATTAAATTATTGAAAACATAATAGCTCAAAGCTAAAAAATATTCAAGAAAACTTATTAATTCAAAGGAATCATTTTTGTTTTATAATTCATGGTAATTATGTACGACAACTAATTGATCATTTCATTATCAGACAGATTTACCAGAATAAAACTTACGATATAAATATTTGTATCATACTGTATGAGACTATCATTTAATTCCTTATCTTAACCTAATAATGTATAATAATTCATTTTTATAACTTTAAAAATTTAGTATTTAATAAATTATTTTGCTGGAAGTACAGTTTTGGTATAGTATTGTCAATGGTGGACTATCAAAATATAATAAAATAATTTCTTTATTTTGTATAACAATTAAATTAATTTAAATATAAATAATACAAGTCCAGAAAATTATACTTAGATACAACTAAAATTAAATTAAATTTGATATTAAATTATAATACTTAAAATAAATACTAATATAAACATTAAATCTTCTACATAAAAAAAAATCTAATTTAATTAATAACAAGTAAATATTATAATATTAATAATTCATTATATTTTTAGATGTATTGTAAACGTAACTAATGTGATAGTTATTATTTATTAACAAATAATAAAAGAAAATTTAAATTTAAAAATTTGAAAGTTGGCAGTTGAAATGCTATTTGATTGTACCGGTCCATCCACTTTTTACGCTAAACGTTATACCAGTTAGAGCAATATTAAATAATAAATAACGAATTAAATAGTGGGGTCCATATTATACGTGTAGCATTTTTAACACTTAATATTGTCTAAAACCCGTTTTATAACTGATTGAAGTTTTTTTTATGTGTTACATCTAAACAAAATCACACATGATGAAGGGGTAAAAACCATAACATCCGTTGCCCGTAGTGATAATTCAGTCACAAAAGTAACAGTAATGCAGTAGGGGATAAAAACCGGAAATTATAATTACTATACGCTCATACCATATGTATATATATAAATTATGCGAATTACTATTCACGAAGATTAGATAACAATCGTGCACATAATCACTTACAATATGGCTTTTTAAACATATTCTACAATCTTCTTAAATTATTTATTATTAAAATATTTTCTGGTGACATTTATATTTTTCCTGCACGTTACGTGCAAGAAACATTACATAACGCGTATAATCTACAAATTACAAGAGAAATTGTTGCAATATTCAATAGCATTTAATAATTTTAAAAATTTGTTAACTAAATTTATATTAGGTATTAACAATATGATACAATTTTAAAACTTCAAACAAAGTTTTTTTATATTTAAATCAAAATTATAATTTCTATAAAATATATTGGAATAGTAATTATGTCAGAATTTCATTATTTTCCAATACTTTTACTTTTCGTTATGTACCATAATTATTTATTGAAATAGCATCAATTCTATTGAAATGTACAAAAATCATTAAATAAGTTGAAATCCTATGAATAATGTTATAATCCTTCTTTTTTTTAAAGTAAATAAACACAATATTTAATGAATTAATAAAACCAATCAAATATTGAAAGCAAATAATATATACTTTGATCTATAAACAATAGTTATATTGGTTAAAAACTTACCATTGCTGTTGCTATTGAGTAGAAACCCCAAAATAAAGTTATTAATACGAAATACCAAGTTACAAAGTAAAAAAATAAATATCCAATGTTATCGTTTAAAATTGTAGTGCTTAAATTTTTCAACATTGATATATAGTATCGAATAGGAATGCATATTAGTACAATCATACGGGTTTCGAGTTGGAAAATAAAGTGTACATAAATACATTCTGAAATGCGTTTCCCATAATTATTATGCAATTTTAAAGATTTTCAAGGTTGTCCGTGCATTATCGAAATCACACCCACATGTATTCAACATAAATAAATACAACTTGAACTGTATAAAAACAAACAAGCTTCTATTGACACTTAATACCTAATTTTTTCTTGCAGATAAATTTCAACGAGGTGAATGTATAAGTTATAATACGATTTACCGGTACATCATACATTATCACACATAGTTAAAGTGTAAAATATTCTCTTACGACTTACAGCTGTCAGTAAAAAAAAATATATATATAATATATATAGAATAGGTAGCTGGGGTGGTCGTAATTGATAATTATTGTCGGACAATTAAAAAAAGGTTATCGCTGTATAATTTACCGAATAAAAAATTATAAAATAGTCCCATATGGCAAAGCTGTAAAGGGCACAGCACTGTGTCGGCAATAATTTGGAGTTGTGAAATTATGACCGAATTTTCTAAAAGGTCGAAAGCAAAAAGGTTGCGTGTAAAAGGAATTTTATAAATTAGTTATTATTAAAATTAAATGAAAACGCATAGGCATGACGCACGCCTTTCAAGAATGATTAAGTTTGTGGATAGATAACAAATTTGATGACATAATGGTCGAGACCCATACAATTTAGCATCAACTTTACGTATACAATATAAGTAGGTATACAAGATAACATTTATAAAATTCCGGAAACCGGACATGGTTCAAGTTTAGATCAACAACATTGTTTTTGAATAGTTGGAACATAATGATAATGAAATATTGAAAACATGGGAAACAAAACACTCCTACGTACGTGATATGAGTGGTTTCCATTTAATAATCATTAATACGGAATTTAAACTGAAAATAAAGTGTAATTTCAACTCGGACGATTATTCCTTCAACACTCCATTGGCATACCAAATACGGGTTTTCCGTTTAGTTCAGATGTTTTCTGATTTCTGTTAAAGTTCAGTCACCAACAAGGTTAAACGGACAGTAAAGATATTGTATGAGCGATAACGATGTTTTACCATTACATAAACTGTAATCAATCGAACGGTTATTTAATATTAATAATAAAATTAATACTATTCACACCTATTAACGTATGCAATATTTTTCAATACGACCGATCCAAATACATTGTGTACCACAGAATGGATCAAGAACTATACTATTATAATTCTACATCGTATTATAATTTAATGTAAACCATAGATGTGTATACTTACGAGAATTTGTAGCGATTACACCTGTGCCCTGATCGTGGCGAGTGGTGCCGAAGAATTTTATTGTTGTAAAAAAATGTGCCCAAGAGTGGAAAACCGGTTTTGCGCGGCGCTCTTATCCGTAAAAGTAAAAAAATTACTGGGCTCTATGCGCCGTTGGGGTTTAAACTTCAATCGGCTGCTGCGGATGGGCAACGCTTGTCAAGAGCCGTGACGGTTATATCGAATCAAAAGAGCACCGACGACGAGACGATAACGAAGAACACCACAGGAACAAGAAGCTGGAAATACACAGATCTGGAACGAGATCGCTCAGCTACACGTACGTTCGGAGGGAAACGATGACAAGCTCGACCGTCAGACGTGACGCGCACACGGAACCTAAACGATCACTGTGCCATCTGCCGTCCGTTTGCGGGAAACTGTGTGATATTCGTGTGGTGGCAGCGGGTCGCGCACGGTCGGCCAGACGGTGGGAGACCTGTCGGTGGGGGCGACCTTGAAAGGGTCGGCGGCGCCCAGGAAACCACCCACCCCCGCACTCAACGGATCCCGCCGATTTCTTATACGTTATGTGTGTCATCCCGTTTATTTTTCGCCGAGTTCCCACGTAGTGCGCACCGAGCGAGTGCTCGCAACTATAATCACTGCACGCTACTGTTCGCACATATTAATACATAGAACGCACGTCGGTTGTAAACAATTTTGTACAAATTATTTAATAATTAAACGCAATAACCAAGTTTGAGGGATAAGTCTACTTAAGATGTTTTTAACGTAAACAATTAGTGTATTCATTATTACGTATATCTTCGGATAAGTATGATTCTTGTTTGGATGATGCGTGTGCAACATGTGTCGGGAATCGAATATTCATTTAATTATATGCTTTTAAATGAAATACGATATCTAGATGTTTATCTTGTGTTAGGTCCATAGTGTTCGGATAATAATGGATACTAAAAGGTTTAGGCAGGAGTTATTTTTTGGAACATTTAAGAAATTACACGAATCATAATTCGGGGAGAAGAAAAAATAATTATTAGTATTTATTTAGTTATTTACAAAACCATATTTATTGATATATTTTCATTTTTTTACTGAATATCATATGATTACATAAGCTATACATTTGTAGACTTCAAATACAATTGTATTCGTTTTAGATTATTCGTCTGATAAATATTTATGTAACTCTGCACTATATGAAACTTAAAATATTTGTTTATACTTATAACTTTTAGATAATGGTGCTAACATTTTTATTTACTAAATTTTATTATTAACCCGAGTAAATTTAATTGATAATCCTAAGATTCTTTAACTAATTATAAAAACAATAAAACATGCCCGTTGTTTAAGTCTAGATTGCCAAAGAAGAATGTATTGGGTAATTGTTTAATTCTGAATATAAAATAATGATAATAAGCAAGGCTCGAGACTTATAACACTTAAAATCATTAAAATAAGCGCTTAAAAAAGCACTTAAAAACATTATTATAAATACTCAAATAAGCATTTAAAAAACTTAAATTTAGACAAAAATATTTAATTAAAAAAAAAAATGATCTAAAATAGGAAAAATAAGAAAAAAATCTCAAATTTTTTTTACATGAACACGATAAAGTACTAGACATATTTTGAAACTGTGAATATAAAACTAAAGATTACAAAAAATATTAAAACAAAAATGTAGCCCATATTATATTTTTAATTAAAAAATCAAAAAAATAAATATATAAATCTTTAAATTATAAAAAAAATTTAACTTTGACTTTCGAGACATTTTGTCTTATTGTTTATTGACTTTCCAATGCATTTTGTGAAAAATAAAATGTTAACCGTATTTATAAGTAGTAAAAAAAATCTGGGGGTTGTCAGTGGCCTACGCAATCGTTTATAATTAAGCAGAGATATGCAAAAAAATCAAAAATAATCAGAAAAACAGGAAATAAGCAAAAAAAAAAAGCACTTTCAAATTTCATAAATGAACGTGTTATAACATGACATACATATCCATAACTCTCTGCTATATTTTATGTCAAACAATAAAAATAAGCAATGCTATAAGTCCCGAGCCCTGATAATAAGTTTTGATAAAATAATCAATTGTTAAATAATTATTTTTTATTTAGGGTATAAATTTGTAAACCTTATTTTACCAAAGTTTATTCGCTGAACCAAAGGATTCCGTAAGATGTATTTGAGTATTGAGAATAATAATTGTATTTAACAATAATTATGAGCTATCTTTAAAACATTTTTTGGAGTATTGGTTTTTCTATAAATTAAAAAATTTGAGTTAAGTTAAACTTAGAGACATTAGATTCTATCAAACATAAACTATTTCTTAAGGGTTCTGTGGTAGTTGAAAGTTTGAGAACTACTATCTTAAGAATTATTTTATTTTTAACTACATCTTTCTAAAAGAAATCTTAGCCTTTAAGAAAATGTACATTCTAAATACTATTTCTACGTAGACTATGCTATAGAGTACGACAAAAATAATTACTGTTATAATAGTTATAAATAAATAAATAATATCAATAAATAAGTGAGATATTTATTATTATAAATAGGAAGCTATAGCGACTTAGTATACTATTAAGTCGTTAATATTTTATTTATAACTAATAATATACTGATGTATACACTGTTCAAATTGGAAAAATAAAAATAAGGGGACATAATTAATTTGAAAATCAGTCGTGGAATACTTTACATACCTTCGACCTTCCACCATCAAAGAGGCGTAAATTTGCCTCCTAAATTTGTAGGTATGTAGGTTATGGTTGATATTCGATGGTTAATTTTCAGATATAAAAATAAGCATACATCATACACTTATTTACGAAATTATATTTTATGCGAACACAACAACCAACTTTTCTTTTCATAAATAAGTATTGCATACTTTTTATTTTGCCCCCCTCCGTTATTCCAACGAGATTATGCCCCTACCTTTTCCTCATTATTTTTACTCTAAATATATGTACATATGGTTTAACAAGTATAAGATATTAATAATATTTTGATGTTCATTATTATATTAACATTAAGATAATGCCATCTTAATTTTCATAGTAAATATAAATATTTAAATATTAATTACTAAACAATTTAGTAAAAATATGCTTTTGTAGTTCCGAAGTAGACACTAGTCATATTATTCATTTCACATTAGAAATCAAACTATTATTACTCATCATTATTCGGTACACTTCTATGATTGATAAGTGAAAACATAAATATAGTAATACATTAAGAATAATTTAAACCATGTTTATTTGAAATAATGCAATTTGTTAAATGTAATAACATACTTCATCGCGTTCTTTGTCTTAATCAGGGCAACAACTAATCTAATAATGGAATCCTAGTAGTTACAAGGTTTCAATTTAGTTTCAATTTAATTACTTATAATTTAATTTGAGCTACATAATCGTATTCAAAAGAATACGGAATTTGTGTTTTCAATTTCAAATGTACAGTCATAAATGCATAGTAAAAAAAAAAATCAGCATTAAAAAAAATGTCAATGAATAACTAGTGAACAAACTTTAGAATAGTTAAATTTTAACTAGATAGTTAAATTTTAGAAAGCTAATATTACAAACATGCTGTCATTAAAACGAAATGTTTATGTTACCAACACAAATTTATCTTAACTGATTTCATTGTTTATTTAATAAAATAGTTTTAGATTGTATAAGCTGATATTCACATGTAAACAAAATATAACTACTGACATTTCCTGTTAGATAAAATTGATTATTGGTACCATTTCTCCTTGTGTTTGACATAAAAATACTCCGATAAATATTTACATACAATCCATATACATAAATCTTAAAAACAATTAATACGAATATAAATGACGAACAGATTAATAAAAACCATTTCCAAGATTTTTTTATAATGTTTTAAATATATTGTTCTAGTATCAAGGCCTAAAATGTAAGAAATTAACTGTTTGATAAAATGTAATATAATAAGACTAATTTAGAAGTATTTCGTAATTGTATATCTTACGAGTATGATTTATGGGTAAATGTACAGCACAAAGTATTTGATTTTAATAATGATGTAAGTATAGAAAACATTCATACTAATGAACCTACTGTATTCGAAAGTATTCAATATGATTCCTGAAATAAATTATATTCAACTTCACATCCAACCACCTCCACACAGGATTGTAGAAGTGAAGTACGCTACAGAGTAGTCATATCAAACACGCGAATATATTTTTTTTTAACCAGCGGCTACCAATATTAATGAACAAAATAAAAAATGAATAGTAAAAAATAATTATAAAATATTAATTTCGTGTCGCAACTATCTTAGGTTGTTAGATAATAGTATATTAGTGTACATTATTATGTTTTATCTTCTGATAAACTGTAATTGAATAAGCTGTGTTGATTGTTTTCTAGTGTTATAGGTATCTGTAAAAAAATGTATAAACTATTATTTTTTTATAATGTTTATGTGCGGCTGACAAGTAAGCTGTTCAATATATTTGGCCCATTTGATATTTGAGTTTGACATGCCTATTATTTAGGCTAAAATGATTTCTACGGCTATTATCTGTTAACATCGCCACTTTAAACTTAGGTGCCTAAAAACTATTATCGAAATATTATTAGATTCACATGAGCAGACTAGAAATTTAGTTTTGTTAAATATTTAATTGGTCTGAAGATGACACGTTTTTCCGCTTTACAAGGGCGGACTCAATATCAGATATACTAAAAGAGCAGTTACTAGGTAGATCGAAACACAGATGGGGAAGATGGACGTAAGAGTTGGAGGTGGAAGTGGAGTAAACTGAGTTGAAAACTTATTAATATATAAGAAATATATTTTGTTAAAATTTAAATATTTGTTAAAATCAACTTTATAAAAATAAATATGAGTATTAAAATTTTATTAAATAATGGACTTATTAATCATATAGTGTAATTAAATATAATAATAGGTATCTGTTAGTGGTGATATACCATATTCATATGGTATAAATTAATCGTCAAATAGTTTAATAATGACAAATCCAAATACTTGGAGTAACTAAGCACTTTAATACTTAAGAAATTACTCAATTACAGCATTTTAGAAATTTGATTCTTCTACTATCCTTAGAAATATAAATTTAACCACTCGACCTTTTTCACTCAGAATCATTTTTTAAGATCCATGGTTGTTGGTTATTTATAAAAAGACCTATACCGCAATACCAATAACACATCCCTATAATATATACCATATTATGTCATCCAATCGTAAAATCTCACTCGACCTAGAAGTTTTACCTTTTTTTTTTTATTATTGTAGTTGCCCACAGAATCTTTACTAATAACTAATATGTAATTATAAAATTATAAAATTTTAATTACTAACCAGAATCATATAATTGGAAAAATTATTTTCACCAAACACTACATTTATAATCTTATACATAATTATAATTAATTTACATAATCTTATCTTATCAACATACAAAATAATAATTCTTATCGTTATAAATCTATAATAAGCACATTCAATGACAAATATTAATTTGAAATAGGTAATAGATAAAATAGTAAATTAATTAATTATCATAATATAAATAAATAAATATATATATATATATATATATATATATATATATATATTTATAGGTACTATATCATATATTATATATGTCATTAAATGTTTACCATAAGGACCTATTGGTAGTTTTTTTAGAAGTGTAATAGTTGGACCGAAAATCAATTTTGTTTAAATTTGATTTGCAAAAATGTTTATCGTTTTTTTTTTCTTTATTCATCATTTCAGGGTCATTAAAACTATCAATAAAATATTATATGAACAATTTATTTCAACAACTCTATGATTTATTTAAATTTCATAACTTCAAAAAACATTTATTTATGAGCTGAACATAATTTGAAGTGTATGGCCCTTAAAGCCTCATCCACATTATGTTTGTCGGTTCATACCCACAATCCGTTAAAAATTATAATTCATTGTTGTTTTTAACATTTACCGCCCATCATTAAGAAATTCGGGGACACACGTAAATGTGTATTGCATACGAAACGCTTACCTTAGACGGCGTGAGAAAGGTACCACTCAGACTGGTGACGGGTACTCGGCCAGCTTCAATCAGACATCCGTCCGACTTGGAGTCGACACACGCGGACGCCGGAGCGACACGGTGTTCCGTGGTCGCAGACACTTCTCCGGCGGCACGTTCATCGCCGCCGACGTGGCTCTTCTGTAAGTCCGGTACGGACGCGGTCTTCTCAAGCTGTTGCTGTTGAACGACGGCACGATACGCGTTCGGAGACGACGGCGTCGACCTGGCCACCGCAGCGGGCGGCACGAGCCCGTCCAGAGCGGCCAACCGGTCACACATCGCGCGCGCAACCGGCACCAATGGCCAATGAGTCACAGGGACAGTAGCGATGATCCCTGCGCGCGTCACGGCAGTGGTGGCGACTACTGCTCGTTCGACTTCGACAGTGTGACCATCGCCCGGCCCTCGATCCCATTGTATCGTAATATCAACACATCGTAACGCGCAATGGGTATACCCGCCGTACCACCCTACGGCAGCAACAACAACGACGCAGAAGCAGCAGATGTGCGCGTTGTGCTTACACACGACGCATTATTTCGACGTTTACGCTGGAGAATCGGGAACACGCACACCGCATGGTTGACTGCATGCGCATTGTTAAATATTACAGTTTTTACAGAACTATCAAGTATAAGTATGTCGTAATACATTGTTAATGTCGTTAGAAAAACGATTCGCGCTTCAGTTGAGTTCCATCAAGATTGTGTTCTAATGCGGTTGCGGTCACACTGTGGTCCACCGACGGCTCCTCCCTCGGTTCGATCTCGAGTCTGTGCGATGAGACGTTATGAGAGAACTCCCTTCGCCACCCTTGTAATGGGTCAACCCTTGTGCGGGTTGCGTACAGTTTTTACTACGAATACGTAAATGTGCCTACGTTAGGTAGCACACGAGACTCGTATACGGCTATGCTTATATGACTAACCGTGCTACTCGACGATTACTATGTAAACAATAAAATTTATAGATTGTAACACATTAAAAATGTACATAATATGTTTATATTAGTAGATATGATTATATAAGTATATTACATGTACATGAATATAGCATTATAGTGCTGTGAATATTATACACAGATCGTCGGAGATTTTGCGTTTCTATCAGTACACGTGATTTGCAGTGATAATAATTATGTTTATCTACATAAAAATATAAAAATAATATAATATTGAGTTACCAGCGACAGTAATGGTGCGCGCGAATTATGAATATTGTAATTAAATGGCAAGTGGTCATGTTACGTGTGTATAATACTATTATAGTTCGTGATTATAAGGTAAACAATGGTGACTAAATTAAGCACACTATTCTTTCCTCACCGGTACACTTTGTAAATGCGTTATGTATTATTATGCAATCGTGGTTTGTAAGAGCAGTGTGTCGTTCGTGAACGACACGCAAACATTACTTGCTTTTTTCAAATAGAACGTGAACGACGTTTATATTTTAATAAATTTGAACGATTTTTGGGGCGTTTAAATGTATTTTATATTTTAAAAATATAGGTATAATTAATCAATATTGATTTATTAATAATTATTATTTAACATATTCTATTTTAACTTCTATTATTTCAGTAGTCCCATAATTCAGATACAACAAAATTAATATAAATTATGTTTTCTACAAATTCGTAATCAATTTATATGAATATAAATCACAAATACCTACCAGAAAAATCTATAAAAATACAATCGCAATAAGTAAGCCTCGGAAAGTTCTAGAAAATGCATATTTTTCTTAGTTGATAATAAAATATCCTATATAATATATAAATATGTTTTACCCTCTTTTTTTGTCAAACACAAAAATGATTTACTTGGTTATATTTTTAAAAGTATTTGAATTTTTATTAATAAATATACCTCAGCGAACGTTCAACTTCAACGACCGTTGACGTTGAGAGGTCATTTTTCACTAAAAAAACTATACCATCAGATAGTCGCAGATCTTTCAAATTTGAAAATATAAGAAAACGATTAATAATCTAATGTAATTTTCAAGGTAACTTTTTTTTGGTATCACGAAGCGATCTCGTAATAATAATAATTGAAAAAGATAAAATTAAACTCAGATATCACCCATACTTGCATTATTAAGTGAGTCACAACTTGTACCATTGATTATAGAATAGATCTATTTCAATTATTTAAAAAACTACTTAGCCATGATTTCTATAGTCTATAAAAGTAAAATTGTTTTTCTTATATATATTTATGAAAAAAAAATGGTAGCATTTTATAAAATATTAATATAAATATCAGTTTTTCGCTGTTTGTGAAAACTTTATTTGTTTGGACATACTACCTTTTAAAACTGGACGACTCATATACAAAATATGCATTCAAAATACAAAATATGCATTTTAAAATGAATATTAGTTCCGTTGCGGCAGCTGTCCGATACACACGTATGTTATCAACGTCGTCGTGCCTCGCCTGCCAATTAGTGCTTAATTAAACAACGCGTTTAATATTTTAAATATTAACGTAGTAATATATCAATTTCTTTAATGTCTCTCGTACATATAAATAAACAAAAATAACCTATTTTTTTTATTATTTATTATTTGTTTCTCCACGCATTCGTACAGTAGTACGAATAAATATTACTTTATACAGTTTTAAAATAATTATATTCATGAATAGTCTAATTGTTGTTATATTACGTAACACACCGATCGGGGCGTTGCCTTATCTGCGGACCGTCTTCGACGGCCCGATTAATCTAATTAATCACCTCCGCATCGACCACAATGTCAACAACTACGAACAAAAATAACAACGTTGATATGCCTCCGATCAACAAACTCGCAAAACCAAAACTCAATGTAAATACAAATCTAAATGATTCTAATCACAAGGCTTCTTCGTCTAACGTCACACCAACGAGTGACTGGTCAACTCAAAAAAAAAGGAATCACTCCAATTCCTCTTATTCTAATCCTGATTCACTAACCTCTCCACAAGTGCGCTCTACTAAAACTAAAAAAAAAATTATTCATTACGAATAATCGCTACGAAGTTCTCAGTTCAATGGAACAATCGGTAGAACCCCCTGCTGAAGATTCGCAGGATACAAATTTCGAACTAGACGTTCCCTCATCCATCAAACCTCCCCCTCCTATATTCATAAAACACGTCCGCGATTTTCCTGAATTATGCACCGAACTTTGTGAGTTAATTGGTGTTGATAATTTTCAGTGTAAATCAACGCCAGATCAACTAAAAATCCAAACAACAAATCTTGAAGCATACAGAACGCTAGTCAAGTTCTTAAGAAATGAAAAAGCACAATTTCACACGTTTCAATTAAAAGAGGATAAACCAACTCGCGTGGTGATCCGTAATTTACATCCTACTACACCAACTAATCTAATAAAAAGTGAACTGGAAACACGTCTTTTTGAAGTCCGTCAGACTAAACAAAAAACAGCTTCCACTGTTTTTTGTAGATTCAGAACCAACGACCCACTCAAATGAAATATTCGAACTCAATTCTCTTCTTCATACAAAAGTAAAGGTTGAAGAACCCCACAAACCTAAAACGATTGTCCAATGTGTTAATTGTCAGGACTTTGGACCCACAAAGGCGTATTGTGGCCACCCACCTCACTGCGTCCGCTGTGGAAAAGATCACCACTCTTCTTCCTGTCCGAAATCTCGTGATGAACCTCCTTGCTGTGCACCCTGTCACGGAAACCACCCGGCGAGCTATAAGGGATGTTCAACTTACAAAGAGCTTCAACACCGTAAGAAATCAAATTCCAATAATAACAAATTTTTTTTCGATACTAAAGATACTAATTTTAAGTCTAATTATGTACAAGATCATCACCCTTTAGGTCCCACTCCAACTAATTCTCCCAAGGTGCAAAATCAATCCTACGCAGAGGCAGTAACCAATCAGACAGCTCGGTATATATTACCACCTCCAACACCTAATACCTCACCTCCTTCAGAAACCAATATCACACTCTTAATGACAAGTTTCCTGAATGATTTCAAAACCTTAATTAATCCTCTAATCTCTCTACTAACAAAAGTAATCTCAAGTTTATTAGACAAAAAAAATGAATAACAATGTCACAAATAACTTACTCCTAATCCTCCTCTTCAATGCCAACGGTTTCAAAAATCATATCAATGAATTACAAACAGTTTTATATAATAAACGTGTAGATATAGCACTAATAACAGAAACCCATTTCACAAAATACTCCTTTATAAATATCCTTGGTTACTTTTCATTAAAATCGAACCACCCAGACAATACCGCACACGGTGCTGTAGAAATTCTAGTTAAAACTTCCTTATTTTATCAACCACTTCCTAACTATAGTTATGATCATATACAATCCTGCTCTATCCAAATCAAATTAAACAACATACCACTTACTATTGGCGCATTCTACTCTCCCCCTCGTCACAAGATCACTAAAGAAATACTTTCAAATTTCTTTAATACAATTAAAAATAATTTTATTGTCGGTGGTGATTACAATGCCAAGCACCAGAGTTGGGGTTGTCGAGCCAACAACCCTCGCGGCACCGTACTTTACAACTTAGCCAACGAAAGACATTTCCAAATTTTATCACCATCTGGACCTACTTACCTCTCTTAAAAAGAGCCCAGATATATTAGATATCTTCTCAGCTAAAATTCCGGACAACTTATATTGCTCTACCTATAATATTTTAGACTTAAACTCAGACCACTCCTCCGTATTACTTTCGATTTCTGCAACACCGTCAGTTCGCATAGAGCCTCCTAAACTATTCTCCCCCTTAATTAATCGAAAACAATTCCACGATCTAATTAATGAAATAATAAACTTAAATCCAACACTGATATAGACGAATCAGTCTATAATCTAACAAATCTCATGCAATCGAGTTCATGGTCAACTACCAAGCCCGACAAAAATAGAAACTTAAATCCCAAGCCACACCTTATCCCAGAAGAAATCCGTAATCTGATTGTCGAAAAACGCAGGGCAAGAGCAAGGTACCAGGCCTCCCATCTCCCATCTCATAAAATAAAATATAATAAACTTGCAAATTCATTAAAAAAAGTTCTTGCAAAACATAAATCAAATACTTTCGAACAGAAATTACACAAATTGTCGGCTGTAGATGGCAGTCTCTGGCGAGAAACCAAAAGGTTATTAAATTATAAATCTATCTCAACCCCTCTCAGAAAAGTAGATAACTCCTTAGCTATTAGTGACCCAGAAAAAGCTGCAGTGTTTCAATCACACCTTTCAAATATTTTCCAACCCCATGCTGATATTGTAGATAACCTACACATGAGTAACGTTAAAAAACTTCTAGATTCCCCCTTATCAATAGGTCTTCCTACAAAATACTACACTCCTAACGAGGTGAAAAACATAATTTTAAAATACTCTAACAAAAAATCTCCTGGCTTCGACCTAATAACCGCAGAAGTCGGTAAGTGTCTACCGAAAAAAGCAATCATACTATTAACTTACATTTACAACGCAATTCTAAGACTCTCTTACTTCCCCTTACTATGGAAATTCTCTCACATCGTTATGTTCTTCAAAACCAATAAACCACCTGACTCTCCTGGTTCCTACAGGCCTATAAGCCTTCTACCGTTCCTTTCAAAAATTTGTGAAAGACTCATACTTCAGCGCATTTCCCCATATATTATCACAAATAACATCCTTCCTCCATCTCAGTTTGGCTTCCGCACCAACCATAGTACAATCCACCAAACACATCGACTAATTGATACTATTTCAACAACTCTCGAACGCAAACAATACTGTACCTGTGCATTCCTAGACATATCCCAGGCATCCGATCGCGTCTGGCACGATGGCCTTTTATTCAAGCTTCGAAATGTTCTCCCCTCGTCACTTTTTCTTCTTATTAAATCGTACTTAACAGATAGATATTTCCAAATTCGCCTCGGGTCTTGCACTTCCGATTTGGCCCCAATCAATGCAGGAGTACCCCAAGGAGCCATTTTATCGCCTATTCTTTTCAATATATACTCCTCCGATCAACCCATTTCGCAAGACACCCTAGTCGCCGATTATGCCGATAATAAAGCTATAATGTCGATCCATGAAAATCCAGTTACAGCTTCAGCCAATTTGCAATCCCATCTTGATCAACTCTCACAATGGTATACCAAATGGAGAATTAAACTCAACCACAGTAAATCAGTCCACACTACCTTCTCTCTTAAACATGGTTTTTGCCCGCCTGTCACAGTTGACAATATACCAATTCCTATGTCCAACTCAGTAAAATATCTTGGCATCATACTAGATAAAAGACTAACTTGGAACCAACATATCAAATCAAAAAGATTAATTTTAAACTCTCGCTCCCGTTCACTTAAAAAGTTAATTACAAATAATAAATGTTCAAGTTTAAAAACTAAATTATTAATATACAAATCACTGATAAAGCCAATTTGGTCATACGGATTACAGTTTTGGGGTACAGCCAAAAAAAACGAACCTAAACAAAATTCAAGTCTATCAAAATATAACACTATGAAAAATCAAAAAATGTCCAACCCTACATATCTAATCTTACCCTTCATAACGACCTACGTATGAAATCTATAGAAGAAGAATCTGTAATCTTTTACAAACGATTCTTCTCACGCCTAAAGAATCACAAAAATCCACTGATTCAATGCCTAAATTCCTTAACGCTCCCGGAAAACCCTCGTAGGAGGCTAAAAAGAAGATGGTGCAGAGACCTCTTAATTTAAAAAAAAAAAAAATTGTACCTTACCTACTGCTTAATAAATTTCCTGCCTTCTACTCCCACCTTCCAATCTCTCAACTTATAGGGTTACCATAGGGTGATTTCTTAATCAAGTTTATTCATGTATAACTACTTTTTTTCACATATACTTATTGTGCTATACAGTATAGATTGTATATTATCTCTTAAAAAATAAAAAAAATAAAAATAAATGAATATTTTTGAACCAAAAATATTAATTTTTCTCTACAATTAATTATTTGAATTACGACAGCCGACAGGTGTCTCCGATGTGCGTGAAGTTGGCCCCCCTAAATCAAGCTGGTGACTCCAAACCTTCACAGAAATTTTGCAATTAATTTGCTATAATTTGCTATGTAATTTTCAGAATTTGCATACCCATGGTTTTTTCAGAAAAACCTATTTTTGGTTCGGGGGGCCAACTTCACCACAGCCCCCCAATTTTAAGCTAGCGACTCCAAACCTTCGCAGAAATTTTGCAATTAATTTGCTATAATTTGCTATGTAATTTTCAGAATTTGCATACCCACGGTTTTTTCAGAAAAACCTATTTTTGGTTCGGGGGGCCAACTTCACCACAGCCCCCCAATTTTAAGCTAGAGACTCCAAACCTTCGCAGAAATTTTTCAATTAATTTGTTATAATTTGCTATGTAATTTTCAGAATTTGCATACCTACGGTTTTTTCAGAAAAACCTATTTTGGTTTGGGGGTCAACTTCACTACAGCCTCCCAATTTTAAGCAGATTTAATGGAAAAAATACAGAAAGAAGACTTCAAAAATTATACTTAACTTAATTATAATATTAAAAATTTTTGAAAATGGGGTTGGGGCTTAATAGGAATTATTTGAAAATTATGTGTTTGTTTTCTTCAAAACGTTTTACATTAAATCTTAATAAAAACAGGTTTTAGTCTTTCAGAATGAATTTAAAATTAATATAGTAATATATACTTAATGCGTTATACAATTATTGAGGTGTGTTCAATCACTTTTCTACTTAACTTTTTAGATTTTGAGTAAAAGAGGACTGTATTTGAATTGTTTTAATTTGTGTATGCCATTATGACCAGAAAGAATACTCCGAGACTTTAAATCCTAGTAATCGTCAAATTAATCTAAAACACTTTGATTGGATGAGAAAGTATATGTAAAATTTTAATTCTACAAGTGTTTTTACTTGATACCTAAGAAATATAATAATATTTAAATTTAATTAATTAAGTTATGCCCACAATGCCCATAAATTTCTTTCGTGGAGCCCTAGGGCTCTGTGGAGAACAGTTTGATTATAGTCAAATTATTTTGAATTTCGATTATACAGGCCGCAAAAGAAACGTTGATGTACGATAATGTGTAAAAAACAAAGTCAATCAATTATTGTTCAATCTCCATAAATAATTATTATTACAAAATGGTTTTATTTTCTTGCTTTTTCCATATTTTTCAAATATTATTATCATTGGGTCCTATTTAGGCTGGGGCTATGGCCATAGGTTTGATACACGCAATACACACAGTTATAGCAGCACTGATTCTGACATATTGTATTTAAATACGAGTATAGACATAAATAAAATGTATTATAATAAATAAATTATTGGGTTTGGAGTCTCTAGCTTAAAATTGGGGGGCTGTGGTGAAGTTGGCCCCCCGAACCAAAAATAGGTTTTTCTGAAAAAACCGTGGGTATGCAAATTCTGAAAATTACATAGCAAATTATAGCAAATTAATTGCAAAATTTCTGCGAAGGTTTGGAGTCGCTAGCTTAAAATTGGGGGGCTGTGGTGAAGTTGGCCCCCCGAACCAAAAATAGGTTTTTCTGAAAAAACCGTGGGTATGCAAATTCTGAAAATTACATAGCAAATTATAGCAAATTAATTGCAAAATTTCTGCAAAGGTTTGGAGTCGCTAGCTTAAAATTGGGGGCTGTGGTGAAGTTGGCCCCCCAAACCAAAAATAGGTTTTTCTGAAAAAACCGTGGGTATGCAAATTCTGAAAATTACATAGCAAATTATAGCAAATTAATTGCAAAATTCCTGTGAAGGTTTAGAGTCACCAGCTTGATTTAGGGGGGCCAACTTCACGCACATTACCTATCCTATAAACGAGGTGCACTCCACCCCCAACTGTACAGCAGAGCGAGGCCCATCCGGTTCTTTTTTTACTTAAGAATTTTAAGTTTAGGTGTTATTTTAAATTTCATTACAATATTATTATTTGGGTTTCTCTATTTTTCTTCATAAGTTATAATCAAATATTGCATGTTTTGTAATATAAATTTTTTTTTTTCGTTTTTCGTAATTTAAAATTCAATTTTGTTATTACATTGCAATTGTCAATCTTACGTCATATAAAAAGAAGCTTATATTCCATTCTAATGTAGCAGTTATATAGCATATACTATAGATAGATAATTTATAAATCATTAAGATAAATTAAATTGCTATTTATTTTGATATTTTATCTAAGCTGCATAAGATTGTGTTTATAAAAATATTATTAAAAACTACAATATAATTTTGAGAATTGAATCTGATTTAAGGGCTATGTTTAGTTATAACAGTACATTGTTATGATTTGTTATATATTGATTTTATAATTTGAATAAAAAAAAGGGGTAATTTTTTTTTACTGATGCGTGCGTCTACATCAAGGTGACAATCAGTAACATTTATATTTTGCGATATGTTTCTCCGACAATTCCTTGGTGTTTCTACATGTTTATGTTGCAAAAAATGTAAACGATAGTTATAAATAGTTAAAAAAAATCTGGAGGTCAGTGGCTTACGTCATTGTCTATAATTAAGCAGAGATATGCAAAAAAAGCAAAAAAATAAAATGATTAGGCTATGAAAAATCATTGGGCTATATGCTACAGATAATCTTCCAGCACCACGTAGTATAACAGATTTTACTGGAAAACTTTATTATTATTTAAAAATAAGTACACCAAACACTTTGTTTTCCAAACTCGTGCAGACATTTATATCCCTTACTCCTCAGTTATGGACCTGGACACGCTGCATGTTGCCATACCATTTTAAAATCAAACAAGTCGTCCAATTATTCCAGAGAAGTCTTACATTGCTTTAAATAGGGGTGGTACAGCAAACTTTGATCCTAGACTATCAGTAGTTAGATTCTTACAGAAAAAAGAACGTAGATTTAAATTACCAGATGAAGAAGCTTACAAACACCATTTCTTTATAAAGTAGTTCTTTGAAGAAGTGTGAAAAATAATTAATTTTAAAATATTGACAGATGTTATAGTTTTATTTTTACATTATATACTTTTAAAATATGTCATTAACCATTTGCTATATTGTTATAAATAAAAAGGATACATTTAACTAACAAACTATTTGTACTTATTGATATATTATGAGTTTGGACAATATATTAGACTCTTAAAGTTAGAGTTTCCTAGGTTTGTATCTTTCTCTTTTTTTAGGATCATAAAAAAATGATAGGTAAATGTTGATTTTATTAATTTTGCAAGAATTTTTTTTTATGTCGCCCAGTGAAAATGTCTTAAAATATTCACTGTAACTGCTTATGAACAAACAAAAATTAAAGCTACAAATTCTATTGTGTGGCTGTGGGGGTGTTAAAATGTACTTGATTTAAATTGAAGAACATATCAAGATCAACACATCAGAGATGAACGCATGTAAAAAGTCGGGTGGTGAGGTTTGAAAAAATATCATAACCTTAGTATTGTTGTTTGTTAATCTTTAATGATAAGTACATTGGTAATAATATTAAATATAATAAAAAAATTTTCGTGGGGAGGTTCTCTTCGCAGCGAATAGTCCGGCGTCGAAACGGTTGTAGCGAAATGTCCGAGTCCGCTATCGACAAGCGCAGACGTGTTACAACACTGTTGATCGTATATGGACGAAGTATTTTTGTTGCCAGTTTTCATTTGTCACCGTTTTGTATCAATGATTAATTTAATTTGTATTAAATAATTATAATTTGTTTGTAAATATAATTTTGTTTTGAGTTGTTTAATTAAAACGTTCTTTAATTATACATCAATAACATATTAAAAATTATGAATTGTACAAATTATAATATGATTACTGGAGTTGTCCAAAGAAAATTAATATATTTGGAATCTTAAATATTCCAAACACAAATGCTGAAATACCGTTTAAGACGTCTGGAAATATGTCACAGTTGTCCACGAAACAAACAGAAAAATTAAAACCTAATTTTTCAGTTTTATAGAGAATAATATAAATATTAAAAATACAAAAGTATGGTGCCAGCGAGGTAATATTATTAAAGCGTATTAAAATATGTTTCTTTATTGAATTTTGTTATTTGTTTAATATGTGTGGACACTTAGTAGCAAGAAACACTAAGTAACGTATTTATAATTATCGCTATATCAATTTTGTCATAAATATGTTGCTTCGGTGTATACGTATGGTGACCAGATATACAAATTTAAAAAAAAAGTACATTTTAAAACTTAGCTTCTCCTCTGTCATAATAGCCCAACGCGTATACGAAGCAATATATTACTTACTATTCTACTCGTTTTACCCATGTCATAGACATAGCCCATAGGTTTTTTTTTCATCTGATTACTTCATTTTTTTTTTATTAATATCAACAATAAAAACCAATAATTTGAAATTTAAGTAATTTAAAGAAAACAAACCAAAGGATAAATTATTTTTTAAAGGTAAAAATACCAAGTGTAAAATTTAAACAAATAAATACAAACTTTATTTATATATTTCCTACATATTTACTGCAAAAACATAACATTTAAATTTAAAAAATAAAAATTAAATAACATGTGTCTTTCATGATAGTATTTTTAATTTAAACATAGTAAAAAATGTTTCCCACATATTAACTATAAAAACATAACATGTCTTTGATAGTGTGATAATTAAAAGTTTCTTTTTTTGGGACAAGTTGTAAATTTTCATTCGTTTTAAAAAAAATTATTTACCTTTCGACTAGATGCAGCAACATTTAAGGCTACATGATGTTTTTGTTTATGACATAATTTGTTAAATCTAGTTATTTGATACATCAAATTCAGTTTTACATATTTCATAGCATAGAATATTAAGAGATATTGAAGTCGGTCTAATAAAAGTAAACTCATTTTATAGATTTAAATTAAATGCATATTTTCTCGTACATCGTACTCGCCGCAATTAACATTATAACCGTTTATTTTTATTAACTGTTATTCTATGAAATTTTATCTTCAGTAATTGTAGTTACCTACAACCGTGGTTGTATTATAGTCACTATTAATTAGAAAACAAAACAGATAACAAATTTAATTAATCACGCTACCAACCAATTAAAATGCTTTAGTCCGAACCATAAAATATAAGTAAAAATAAAAATGTTAACGCGTTAATTCACAATAAAAATGGGAATATTAATTCATGATATTTTTATTATATGTTACCATTTGAAAATCAAAAGTTGATAGTGGTTTCACCTATAAATATAAGGGTGAAAAAATTAAAATATTATATGGTTTTAGAAAAACATAAGCCTAGAAGTTTAAAAAAAAAAATCAAAAAAAGTAAATACTTTTCGAGATAATTAGTATACCCACTTAAAAGAATCGCCCTGTATAAGTTAATAACCAAATTATAAAAAAACATAAATATATTTTTAGCCTGTAATATTTAAGAAAAAAAAGAGTACGTCTGGTTACCATAGGTATAGGCATGTTTAAAAATGTCATGGCTTGTTTCGAGGGATCGAAAACATAGGCAATATTTGTGTTGCTAGTTGTCACCTTGATGTAGACGGGGCTTAAGGCTTATAATTTATTTTTTATTTGGTACAACCAGGGCCGGCGAGAGGGTAGGACAGTGAGGGCTAGAGCCCCGGGGCCCGTACCTCTGAAAAGGCCCGTCGTCTCAGCTTTTTATTCAAAATGATTTTATTATGTCATTCGCCGTTGCATAAGATGCAAATTTTAATATTTTTATTGTACAATATGTATCTTGACCAAACAAGTGTAAGGGGGTCTGTAACCGATCAGCCCTGGGGCCCTAAAAAGCTCTCGACGGCCCTGGGTACAACATAATTGTCTATTAACAAATTAACTGTGGCGTAAAGTTAATATATACTAATACATATTTTTAAGCCGAGATCAGAATACATCTCAATATTGATTAATCAACCAATTAGAAAAAAAATGAGATTATAATTCAAAATACAGTATCAATAACCGCATTTTTACTAAACTAGTAAGTCATAACATAAATTCACGATAAAAACTGAAAATAATTTTTTAGTTTTATTATTTTATTAGACATTTATTATATTAAAACTCAATAATTATAAAATATGATGTTGATGACAGACTTCAACTTAACGGTCGTATATCGACTCCACCAAAAATATCTTTTTACCTGTAAGAAATCTATCGATTGCACCGAATATTTTTTATATTATATTGATTCCTCCGAACATATATATACATGTAATATCACTAAATACACATTACATTATATATATACCCGTAGGCTTTCTCATAATATTTTAATGGAGGGGGGGGGGGTAAAAAAATGGTTACAAAATAAGTCGTAAGCAAAAAAAAAAAAAATAATAACTAATTAATATTGAAAACACATATAAAAAGTGTATTACTTATCTATAAAAAAAGAAAGAACCTTGGGGGAGGGGATCTATCAGTGACTTTCTCTATTTTATGGAAAAAATCAAATTAAGAAGCCTAAGTCTATGCAAATAATGAATTAAAAATAGTTCAATCTCAAAATATATCCATTTTCATACATTTATATGCATTATTGTATTAAAGAGTATAATGAATTAATATATATATATATCTAAACACAACAATTTATTATTTCATTAATATTTTACTAATATTTTGCAAAATTGTAAATTTAATTTTTGTATTTTATGTTTTATTACTCATTTATTTTCATAAAATCTAGGAAATAAAATGTAGTTTTATGAAACATTAACAACTTTTAAGTGTATTATTAGACTTTAAGTTTTTTTGTTAAAATTATGCAATGTTTTGAGATTTTGACGAAAGAATACTCATCCTATAAAAAATATCAAAATCCTATTGATACCATTAAAATTATATAAAAATTAATGGTTGCACAATTAAGTCATAAATTATATTTGGCTACATAACATAATAAGTTATAAGCAATTTAAAAGGAAACCTTTAAAACCTACCCTCATTGTAAACTATTAATATATAAGATTAAAAATGATTTTAATCAGTGAATTATTTATGATATAATGATACATAAACTTTTTACTTTTATAATCCTTAATAGGCAATTACACACATTTTTTTTAATAAATAAAAACAATTTGTTTTACAAATACCTATTAATTACCTTTTGTTTCTTTAATAGTTCAATCAAAAATAATATTTAATTTTCATTTTAAACTTTGACTTACTTTTAAAATTATATTTTATATGGAATTTTTAGTATGTTTAAATATTAAAATGATGATCCTGAATATCTAAAACTTCTAAAAATTATCACTTATTTCTATATTAATATTAAATTTCAGTTTTTATTAAAAAGTAAAAATTAAAAATTATTTGAAAACGAAAATAAATATTTAAAAGCAATTTTATACTTTCACTTCATACTTCAATAGGTTAGAGGTCAAATAATTATACCTAAACAAGGG